>JAQZBX010021770.1:0-32040 GCA_029593785.1 Cabassous unicinctus
TATATATATATATATATATATATATATTTAATGTTTAGGATCACTTAAAATTGCTTTTATGTAATACATTTACTATATCTTTAGCACAAGAAAAAAGTCAAATACTTGGAGAAATATTCACAAAAATGTGCATATGGAACTAAAGAGTTTTCTTTATTTAAATGTTTTTATTATTCTTTTTAATGATAAACATCAAGTGTTAAACTGAACAAGTGAAACACTATATGTTTTTTGTTTTCTTGGTTCTGCACTTAAAAATATACTGGCAACATGCTTTGAAGGTAACTGCATTAAAATCTTCTATTTTCTTAATAATAGAACTGTATATTTGGAAAGGACCTGAAATGTTAATGAAATTTATTTTTCATTTGTAGGCAAAAAACACTTAAATTATTTTAGTATCTTCTTATTTGGAATTATATCTGGAGATTAGTCTCAAAAAAACCCTTAACAACTCAGTCTGCAGTGTATACTCTCAACTTTAGAAAACAGTTCTCCACATGAATCTAAGTTATATGGTCTCCTTCTTGCTATAATTTAAATGATTTTTGCTTTGACAATAGTTGTTTTCAGAATAACAGCTGCCAAATAATAGGTCATTTGTTGTCATTTGATTAAAGGGAAAATAATATTTAAATGATAGCTCTAATTCTCTGGCATAAGAATAAAATATAATGTGTACCATAATTCAACGGTTGCTTGTTGCCAGTCACTTTTCTAAGTGCTTTACATTTATTTATCTTCACGGCAGCAGTATAAGCTGTGAATTATTATTGTTATGACTATTTTTCATGTGTAGAATCTCTGGAATCCATAATCACTTCATACCAATAGCCACTATAATGTGTATTTGGGGTACCTTCCATTTGCAAGTTGTTTATATGATACATAAAGCACAATGTTGCTCCTTACATGGCTATTGAACACCCACTTCTTTTACTCAAAAAAGGTTAATGGAATATATGTCCTCTGTATATTCCATATGATGTGAATTTTTAGCTCTAAATATTCAATTTAATAAAATCTTTTACAGGTAACTCAATTAGTAGCCTATATTCAATGTCACCTAGAGAGGAAGAGTTTTTTCTCTTGTCCCAGATTCAAATATTCAAAAAAAATTGTTTAATGAACTTTGCATTTATATTTAAAATTAAATATTGGGGCCTCTTATGATATACAGAGCAAGAAACTATGTTATTTTTCTTTAGGTTTAGAAGATACGTATGAATATAGTGAACAAACATCCTGGTTTGCCCAGAAAAGTCTCAATTTATGTTTCTTCTAAGGAGGTCCCATCCATGGTTTGTATGCTAAATTAGGTGGTTGTCCTAGCTAGATTCTTTTGTGGACCCCAGAATATTATGTTCTTAAACTGACCTATTCCTGTACATGGAAGCTTATTATGATGGGGCCTTTTGGTTAGATTCAGTTAAGAGATCCATTGATTGAATTACACTTGGTTAAGGGACCTTGATTAGATCACTTGTTTAGCTCACTTTTGATTGGACTATATCAGTGAGGCATGACTCATGTAGGGACTCTGCCCTTTTTCTGGATCTTATATAAACTGAGAACACACAGAGAGACATGCAGAAAAGGGAGTGCTGCCATATATATTTTAAAGAGATAAGTTGTGAACTTACAAAACAATCATACACAATGTTCAATGTGCAGAATTCCCATACAACACCCATCCACCAACATATTACAATGTTGTGGAATATTTCTTACAGATTATGAGAGAACATCATCAGACTTTTACCACTAACTATGGTCTATAGCATTCTCTTGGTATATATTTTCCATAACCCCTCTTATTAACAATACCTTCTTTGATGTTGATGCAAGAATATTACAATATTTCTATTAACTACAGTACATGGGTTATATTAATTGTATTTTTCCAATGCATCTCGATATTCTTACCACCTTGTAATATTGATGTATATTTGTTTTAATTCATAGAAGAACATTCTCATATGTGTTCCATTAACTACAATCCTCATCCACCTCTTGGTTCACTATTTTATTCAGTTGCTACATTATTCTCTAGCTTTCTGTCAATCGAAATTTACACCTCTAGACTACCCCTTTTAGTCATAATCCCATTTATGAAAAAGTCATATTAGTTATACTCACTGTAATGTGTTACCATCAACTCTATGCATTTCCATGCTTTTACAGTCAAGTTAATTAAAAATTCTACATACAATAAAGATCAGTACTCCTTGTCATCCTATCTCCAAGTAAACTATACTCTAGATTTAACTCTATGTGCTTATTCTTCATAATTAGTTCATATTAGTGAGATTATGCAATGCATGTTCTTTTGGGTCTGGGTCATTTCACTCAGTATAATGTATTCATGGCTCACCCATGTTGTCAAAAGTGTCCCAATTTCATTTCTCATTAGAAAACATAATATTCCATCAGTGCATATACTACATTTTTTTAATCCATTCATCAGTTAATGGACTCTCAGGTTGTTTCCAACTTCTGGCAATTGTGAATAATGCTGCTATGAACGTTGGTGTGTATATGTCTGTTCAAATCATGTTTTTCAGCTCTCTGGATATATTCCTAGTAGACGGATTGTCAGATCATATAGCAGTTTTATACTTAGCTTCCTAAGGAACTGGCAAACTGTCTTCCACAAAAGCTGGGTCATTCTGCATTCCCACCAACAGTTAAGGAGTGTTCTTATTTTTCTACATCCTCTATAGCACTTATTGCTTTCTGATTTTTAATAATGGGGTGTAAGATGATATCTTATTGTAGTTTTGATTTGCATTTCCTTAATAGCTAGTGATATTGAACATTTTTTCATGTGCTTTTTTTTACCATTTGTATTTCTTCTTGGGAGAAATGTCTAAGTCTTTGCCCAGTTTTATTTTATTTTATTTAAAAAAAATTTTTAATATACTTTTATTTTTTTTTTAAAAGATACTTAGATACAAAAATGTTACACAAAAAATATAGGGGATTCCCACATGCTCTGCTCCCTATCCCTCCCACATTTCTCACATTAATAACATCCTTCATTTGTTACATTTGATGAACACATTTTGAAGCATTGCCACTAAGCATGGATTATAGTTTATATTGTAGTTTACACTCTCTCTCACAAAATTTTGCAAGTTATGGCAAGATATATAATGGCCTGCATATGTCATTGCAATGTCATTCATGACAATTCCCATGTCCCAGAAATGCCCCCATATTACATCTGTTTTTCCCTCTTCCTCCCCTCAGAACCTCCAGTGTTTTTGCCCATTTTTAAATTGGATTTCTTAGTCTTTTGTTTTTGAGTTGTATGATCTCTTTACATAGATTGGAAATCATACTTCCAAATATTTTCTGCAACTGAGTTGGCTACCTTTTCATCTTCATGAAAAAGTTTTTTGAATCATAAAAATGTTTATATTTGAGCAAGTCCCATTTATCCATTTTTTTCTTTTGTTGCCCTTGCTTTTGGTGTAAGGTTTAAGAATCCACCACCTACCAACAGATCTTGAAGATTTTTCCCTACATTTTCTTTTAGGAGTTTTATGACTTTTTAGAACTTTTATACTTTGTCTTTGATCCATTTGATTTAATTTTTGTATAAGGTGTGAGATAGGGGTCCTCTTTCTTTATTTTGGATATGGATGTCCAGTTCTTCCAACGCCATTTGTTGAATAGACTATTCTCCCAACACCAATAGACTGTTCTTCCAACACCATTTGTTGAAACAGCTGGGTGGGCTTGAGATACTTGTCAAAAGTCACTTGACCATAGATGTGTCTGTTTCTGAACCATCAGTTTGGTTCTATTGGTCTATATGCCTATTTTTATGACAGTACCATGCTGTTTTTACCACCAGAAGAGGTAATATAATTTAAAGTCTGGAAGTGAGAATCCTTCAACTTTGTTCTTCCTTTTTAAGATGTTTCTCGCCATTGTGGCCCTCTTAACATTCCAAATAAATTTGAAAATTGTGTTTTTCATTTCATTAAAAATGGCTGGTAGAATTTTAATCAGAATTGTATTGTATACCAATTTGGGTAGAACTGACATCTTAGGGATATCTGGTCTTCCAATCCATGAACACAGAGTGTTCTTGTATTTATTTAGGTTTTATTTGATTTCTTTTAGCAATGCACTGCAGCAACTATTGTGAATGGAATTTTTTTCCAGACTCCCTCTGCAGGTTACTCATTATTAGTGTATAAAAACACTACTAGTTTTAGCATTTTAATCTTGTATCTTGCTACTTGTTTATTAGCTCTTGTAGCTTTGTTGTAGATTTTTTTGGCTTTCTAGGTATAGGATCATTTCATCTGTGAATAGTGAAATTTTACCTCTTCCTTTCCAATTGGGATACCTCTAACTTATTTTTCTTGCCTGATTGCTCTACCTAGAACCTCTATCACTATTTTGACCAACAATGGTGATAGTGAGAATCCTTGTTTTTTTCCAGATCGCAACAGGAAAGCTTTCAGTCTTATACTATTGATTACAATGTTAGCTGTGCATTTTTCATATATGCCCTTTATCATGCTGAGAATATTTCCTTCAAATCCTATCTTTTGGAGTATTTTAACAAGAAAAGATGCTGTATTTTGTCAAATGCCTTTTCTGCATCAATTTAAATTATTATGTGGCTTTTCTTTTTTGATTTATTAATGTGGTGTATTATAGTGATTGATTTTCTTGTATTGAACAACCCTTGCACCCCTGATATAAAACCCACTTCATCATGATGAATAATTCTTTTAATGTGTTGTTGGATTCGATTAGTGATTATTAGATTGAGGATTTTTGCATTCATATTCATTAGGGAAATATGTCTGTAATGTTCTTTTTTCATGATATCTTTTTCTGGCTTTGGTATTAGGGTGATGCTGACTACATAGAATGAGTTTGGTAGCACGTCTTCTTGTTCAATATTTTGGAAGTGTTTGAGTACGACTGGTATTAAATCTTTGAATGCTTGGTATAATTCATCTTTGAAGCCATCTAGTTTGGGCTTTTCATTTTGGGGAGTTGTTTAATGACTGTTTAAATCTCCTTGCTTGTGATTGGTTTGTTGAGGTCTTTTATTTCTTCTAAGGTCAGTGTAGGTTGTTTGTATGTTCCTAGGAATTTTTCCATATCATCTACAATACCTAGTTTGTTGTCTTAGAGTTGTTCATATTATTCTCTTATGAAATCTTTTTATTTATATGGGGTCAGTAGTAATGGGTTTGTTTCCATTTCGGGTTTTATGTATTTTCATATATTTTGTTTTTGTCAGTCTAGCTAAGGGTTTGTCAATTTTCTTAATCTTTTCAAATAACCAACTTTTGGTTTTGTTAATTCTATTGTTTTGTTGTTCTCAGTTTCATTTATTTCTTCTCTGATCTTTTTTTATTTCATTCTTTCTTCTGGGTTTGGGAATAATTTGTTGTTCTTTTCCTAGTTCTGCCAGGTGTGTGGTTAGGTCACTGATTTAGCTCTTTCTTCTTTTTTAACGTAAGCATTGAGGTCTGTGAATTTCCCTCTTAGACTGTCTTTGCTGCATCCCATAGTTTCTGATAAGCTGTGATCTCATTTTCATTTTCTCAAGATGTTTATTGATTTCTCTTGTATTTTCTTCTTTGACCCACTGATTATTTATGAGTGTGTTATTTAATCTCCATATATTTGTGAACTTTCCTTTTTCCTGCCTGTTGTTTTTTTTCCCACTGTATTCAATTATGATCACAGAAAGTGCTTTGTATAATTTAGATCTTTTAAAATTTATTGGCATATGATTTGTGGCCCAACATACTGTCAATCCTGGGGAAAAATCCATAAGTATTTGTGAAGACTGTATATCCTGCTATTTTGGGGAGCAATGTTCTGTATGTATCTATTAGTTATAGATTGTTTGCCAAATTATTAATGCACTCTGTTTCTTTATTGATCTTCTGCTCAGATAATCGATCCAATGATCAAAGTGTTTTCTTGAAATCTATAACTATTATTGTGGAGACATCTGTTTCTCGCTTCAATTTTTCATGTGCTTGTCTCATATAAATTGTGGCACCCTGGTTAGATGCATATACATTTATGATTGATATTTCCTCCTTGTGAATTGCCCCTTTTATTAGTATATAATGACCTTCCTTTTCTCTAATAATAGCTTTGCTTTTAAAGTCTATTTCTTCCAACATAAGTATAGTTACTCCAGCTTTTTTTTTGGTTATTGTATTTGTGGAATATCTTTTTCCAAGTTTTCTCTTTCAATCTATTGGTGTCCTTGGATCTAAGGTGAGTCTCATATTTTCTTGTCCATTCCACAAGTCTGTGTAATTTGTTTGGGGTGTTTAATCCATTAATATTCAATGTTATTATTTTAAAAGCAGTTCTTCATCCATGTTGATATTTGGGTTTTATCTGTCATATCTTATATTCAACATTCTTTTCACAGTTTCAGCTACTTTTACTTTATAATCTTCATTTGTTGACTATCTCTCAAGCCTCTCTCTCCTGTCTTTATTTTTCAGATTGTAACCCTCCTTTTATTACTTCCTGCAAAGTGATCTCTTGGTTACAAACTCTCTCTGCTTCTCTTTATCTGTTAATATTCTAAACTTGCCCTCTTTTTTGACGGGCAATATTTCTGGTAATAAGATTCTTAGCTGGCAGTTTTTCTCTTTCAGTATCTTAAATATATCATACCACTGCCTTTTTGCCTCCATGTTTTCTGATAAGAAATCTTCACTTAATCTTATGTGGCACCCCTTGTATGTGATACAACATTTTTCTCTTGGTGCTCTCAGGATTCTCTCTTTATCTTTGGCATTTGACATTCTGATTAGTATGTCTCTCAAAGTAGGTATATTTGGATTTATTCATATGGGAGTACATTGTGCTTCTTGGACATAGATATCTATGTCCTTCATTAAGGTTGGAAATTTTCTACAATTATTTCCTCAAATATTTTTTCTGCCCCTTTCCTTTCGCTTCTCTTCTGGAACACCCATGACACATATGTTTGCATGTCTCTTGCCATCATGAGGCCCATTTCTGCTTTTTCCATTCTTTTCTTTATCTGTCCTTTCATTTGTTTGCTTTCAGAGGCCCTGTCTTCAAGTTCACTGATCCTTTCTTCTGCCTCTTCAAATCTGCTGTTATATACCTCCAGTGCACTTTTAAATTTTATTTATTGTTCCTTCATTCCCATAAGATCTACTATTTTTCTATGTATGTTTTAAAATTCTTCTTTGTGCTCACCCAGTGTCTTCTGGATGTCCTTAATCTCTTTAGTCATCTCATTGAATTTATTAAGGAGATTTGTTTGAACATCTATGTTTAGTTGTCTCAACTCTTTTATGTCATCTGGAGGCTTAGTTTTCTCCTTTTATTGGGCCATACCTTCCTGTTTCTTGGTATGGATTGTAATTTTGTTGGTGTCTCAGCATCTAGTTTACAAGATGTATTTATTTTTGGCCCCTTTTCTCTCTTTAGTCTAGAGTTTTCTATTTGATTGACTTTGTGCTACAACACTTCTTTGATAGTTATTTCAAACTTATTTGGAACTTTTACGTGGCATTGTTTAGCCAGTATCAATTTTTTTCAGCTCTTTTCATCTGTTTCTTGCCCTTTCCCCCTTCCTGATTGTGTAGTAGGAGCTGAGAATGTTGTTTGTGCTGTAAGCTATGGAGGTTGAAGATCCCCCCATTGCCCAGGAACCAATGAAGCTTCTCTCATCTTTCTCCCCTGCTGGGGGTAGGAACAGAGCCACATGTATGTGCAATAATCCAAGCCATGCAGGCAAAGGCCATCTGTAGTTGTCAGGAAAGACTGATGAATCTTCACTCCCCTTCTTCCCCTGCATGGAGTGGGGATGGAGTTGCAGGTGTGAGCAGCTAATTAAGCCTTTTGGGTTAAAACTGACCACACTTGCCCAGGTAGACTGAAGAAACACCAGCCCCCCACCTCCCCTGCCAGGCGTGGGGATGGAGACTCAGGAGTGCCCAAAAATCTAGTCCATAAAAAACAAAAATTGCTGGAAGTTAGTGCCCAACCGTTTCTTCCTTCCCCATTTTTGGGAAATGTAGCTCCAACCCCAGCCAGGATATATCTCCTGAGGAGGCTTGTACTGCCAGTGTGGGATGGGCACAAGCCTCCATGGCGTGAAGTTCTCTACTTAGGAATCTTCACTCCAGGTGATCAGTCTCCTCCCTCCTCCTTCTGTTCTTTTAAGGATGTTGCAGGATGCTCTTCTTGCTACCTGGACCCCCCAAACAGGTACTTTAAATAGCCCTGGGTGATATCTAACTGCATTGTAGAATTAGCCAACTTTAGGAGCTCCTACTCTACAGCCGTTTTGTCCTGAGTGCTGCCATTTTGATCCAGCCATGTGAGAGAGAGGATTCCAAGTTCAGCTACAATTGCAGAAAGACAGAGAAGTCTGGAGAGGTTCAAGGAGAGAACTCCAAGAAGAGGGGCATTATTGCCCACAGCAAAGCTCAAGGAAAATGTAGAGAGAGACCAGCAACCTGCTATCTTGTTTTGCCAGGTGGCACAATGCCAGGATACCCAGTAGCTGAATTTGATGAGAAAGCAGCTCTGATGGTTCCTTGATTTGGACATTTTAGGGCCTCAGAAGTGTTAAATTTCACCCCAAGTAAATCCCTTATGTAAAAGCTAGCCGATTTCTGGTATTTTTGAATTGGCAGCTTTTGGCAAACTAAGACAGCATCATGTTTCCTATAAATTAATTTATGGTATTGTAGTTGTTATCCCACTGACCTTTATATGGAGAAAAAAATACTTTGAGACCAGTGCATGTTTCCTTAAGTAGAGCAGGTGTTCTGAACTGGCAATTGCAGTAAACTGAAGAGCAAAAGCAAAAGTATGAAGGCAGTATCAAAGGTTAGAAAGGAATGAGTGGTCTTTTATTACTCCATAAATATTCTTAAAGCAAAATTTCAGACATCAACATATATAGGCAGGCTTATGGTGTACAAATAACTCCACAAATTGCAAATGACAATGAATAAATCAGCTTTCAACTCATTTCACAATGCTAAGGGTAAAATAAATGCCCCTTCTCTGATTGTTGTAAACAAGTTTGTATCTTTTATTTTATTGCTGATCTTTAGCCCTACTATCCCAGAGATGATGGTTTTAAAAGTGCAATAAAAATGAAAGTTCAACACACTTGCCAATCAGGTCAGATCTATACTCTCCAAGAGAAGAATAAAATTCACTCTTCAGGAACTTGTATCCTATAAATATGATTATTCTACAAAAGGGTTAACTGAATTTCAAGTAGTTTGAAAGCATGTTTTTTTTTCTGATAATCTATTTCCCATAAATATGGGGAATACTTTTGTTAAACATGAACATATAAAATATTAGCTTTTACAAAATACTCTATCTGAAAGATAAATATTCCATTTCATATTTTATGGGTTAGATTATTTATACATAATTATTGATTAAGGTAAATTAGATTGGTTAAATCCATTAACTATTTTCTCATTCTTTGTCAACATTATCGACCATGATTTTTGGGACTGCTGTACTATTTAAAAATACAATAATTACAATAAAAATATTGTGAGTACTAATGAATGATTTATTTTAAAAATTGTCATTGACTTTATTTATTACAATGTCATTTGACTTAATTGTCAAAGAACCATGTATGAATAGGATAGCCTATAAATTAAAAATATTTTAAGTTCCAGCAAAACAGTAACTGTAAATTCAGTATTTTTATTCATCTAGTTATAATTATATATTAATATGATTATAATATATTTATCTACTTATAATTTCAATAGCACACTTATTTGAACCTTACTTTAGATGGCATTATAGATATTAAGATTAAGGTTTTCTTTAATTATTTCTTTTAAAAATTCTGGAAAATAGTAATCTGCTATGTATCAAACAATGGAAATTATATCAAAATCAATTGATTTGAAAGACTCCAGTTATATATTTTTTTGCTAAATTTACAAATAAATTTGCTAAATTTATTTTTATTCTAATGTTAATTTTGTTTTCTCATTATAAGATAAATGGACACTTTAATTTTGCAAATATATAAATTGTAAGGAGGGAAATTAAAATGCCCCATAATGCCACCATTCAGAAATGATTACCATTAATACTTTTAGGTTTCATGCCTTTCTTTTTCAATTTCTGTTGGTGTGTTTTACAGTGTAAACTCAGATGTGAGGTTTTTTTTAATATGATCTCATCTTTCTTTCAATAGGCTTCAATCACTCTAGTCTTTCTTAGTTAAGAGCCAAGATCTTAGTAAAGTTGTATGTCTGTAAAATTTTTCCTCAGATTCTATGAAACAGATAATTATCAAACTTGAACCTCAGGTCATTTCTACTTGTATGTGAACACTTATGAACCTAAATAAAAAATCTGAGTAAGAAGATTCCACAACCAGGTCAGTACAGATCAGTTTTCCAAATAACCTGGGAAAACTTAGAGTCATATTTGATTGTGACCATGCAGGGGTGATACTATTGACATTTAGTGTGTGGATGCCTGGAAAGCTAAACATTTGCACTGTGTTCATTATAATAAAAAATAAAATTTCCCCTCCAAAAGATGAACCCCTTACTATTGAGAAACACATGAGTATTTAAGAAATGTGTTTGTCATTTTAAGGAAAAACCATACCTATCTCAAGTTCTTATAACATATGTGTTGGCTCTAAATATCTTTCCACATTTGAGTATTGTTTCCAATTATTTCTTAGGTTTGCTTCACAGATTTGGGGTTGTGACTTTTTTTTTTCTGAATTCATTGAAGATGGATAATTTTTTCTTTATTTTCTTATTCCCTTTGCTGTTGTCAGTGGGTTCAAGGAACAAGAGTATAACAACTGATGTCTTTTACAGATGACTTACCCTTTAATTGAGGATGTTTAAATACATATAAAAGAGGAAGAGCAAAAAAATGGCAAAGTAATGGCCCTGAAATTCAAGCAAGAATTGGATGCAAGGTATATTAGAAAGAATAGGCTCTGTACAGAGGAAGAGCCATATCATATATTGTGACAAAGGAGAGAAGAGAAACGATGGGTGTTACTGCTCCTAGTTGCTGTTTACAGGAAATTAAAGGTACTTGTGCTTGTTAATGCTATTTTCTATAGCCCAAATCTCTCTCCCTAATTTTAGACTCCAATATTCAACAACTTTCTCAACCTTGCCACTTGAATGGCTATTATATTACCTCAACCTCAAGAGATTTCAGACTGAAATAATGACTGTCACTCTCAAACCTGCTCCATCTATAGCTTTCCCCATATTCGTTTCCTGCAACGCTATAGGTCTACTTGCATAGATTAAAGACTCTGGAGACATCTTTGAATTCTCATTCTCTCTCTCTCTCTCTCTCTCTCTCTCTCTCTCTCTCTCTCTCTCTCACTCACTCTCTCGCAACCCACATTAAGTCATCAGGGAATTGTATTGTCTCTAATTTATGCTACTTCTTAGCCCTACCATTGCTGCAACCATGCAATACCATGGAATACCACCACTGCCTATTACTTGGTTTGCTATAATAGACTCCCAATTGTTCATTCTGTTTTTATTTTTACTTACAAAACCTGATGCCATTGCAGCAGCCAGAGTGTTACATCAAAAAAGCTAAACCGGCATGTATTATTTTTCTCCTCAATGCACAGCAATGTTTCTCCATGTCATCAGAGTAAATATCAAGTCCTTGCAGTGGTCTGCTCTCTGATGTTTCTTCTCCCCCTTATTCACTCCAATCCAGGCACAGTCTACTTACTGTCTGTACAGTAAGCCAGGCATACTTCCACTTTATGGTCTATGCATTAGAAGTCTCGAACCTACTTAACCTTGATATTCTCATGGTTAACTTCTCCACAGTTTTAGGTTTTTGGCAAATATTACTTTCTTATTGATGTCTAAACCACCATACCTTCCTTCTCCATACTCTTGATTTCCCTTTACCTTGTTTCACATTTTCTTTTTTTTTATTCATATACATATCACCTTTAAACAAGATATTTTATGCATTCATTATGTTTATTTCTTTTTGTGTGTCTCTCCCCAGCAGAATGTAAGCTTCAAGACGCCAGAGATCTTGTGTTTTATTTACTGATGACTCCTAAGTACCTAGAAAAGGTTTTGACAGACTAGGTGCTCAGAAATATTTGTTGAATGAATGAGGGAAAAAACTTGAAAGTTAGAGGGAAGGTCATTGGCTGAGAGTAACTAAGGGATAAGGCAGTGTTAGCATATTGTAATCTCTTTCTCTCCTACAATGCCAATTTTCTCTCACTGTTGTTTTAATAGAGTCAACATATCAAACTGATGTGCTTTCTCTGGTCCATTTAAAAAAGAAACACTCTTTAATCCCATATTCTCTCTCCAACTACTGCCCCTTTGTGTGAAGGTTAAGACTCTGGCAGTGGCTATGTAAGCATTAAGACCAGTATGTGAGTGTTAAGACTTGGGCAGCAGCCCAACCTCCTGGGCAGCTGCTTAACTGTTGAATCAGCTATTAGCTCACAAATTCCTTGGCCTAGCACACATAGTTTCTGAGCACAGCAGAAATGATTCTGGGGAGTTGCAATTTTTGTTCCTTCTGTGTAACATTTGAGTGATAACTGTAGTGTATGAATAACCCTGCAAATAAGGAATGGCCATGCTTGCTTGCCTGTTTGTCTGGAGCAGACTGCATCTGTGCCAGTATGAGCAAACTTCCCTCTCTGCCTAAGTTTTTCTTCCGCCTACTTCCCTCACAGGCTCCCTTGGTGTATGCAGTGCACAAATGGTGCAGTCAGCATGATTTGATGTCTTCTCCCACTGCTCCCCTGGCTGAGGAGGTAAGGAGTAGGACCCTGGGTGGCCCCTGCCATATATGGGCTGGTGTAGCTTCTGGTTATCTCAGTGGTGTGTGTGTCCAGATGTGACACCCACCAATGACCTTAAAGTGCTGCTAGGTGTCCTGCAGCAGGCCTAGTTGGCAATAGGGGAAATAAAGCCCCACACTGCTGCTGCATGGGTGGGATGGGTGTTCCTGTCTTTGTTATGAGATACCACAAAAGAAATGTTGAAACAGGACAGGGAAATTCACCAGTTGCATGAGCAACTGCAGCAGTTGCATGTGCAGCTGGAGTGCCAAGCTGTGTTGGTTGGTAGTAGTTCAGGTGAGAAAGAAGTGGGATCCATCTGACAAGCTCGTCTGCTTGTGATGCAAAAGGTGAAACACAATCAGGACATGGGACAAGGGGGCAACCTCTTGGGCAACTGCACATGGTGTAGCACACAGTGTAACATCCTTATATTCAGTCAGAACTGGTTGAATTGGGATGGCAATTTTGGCAGAAGCCAGGAGAGCCCATAGCTGCATGGCTGCTGCACCTGTGGGACACAGGCATGGATGGCATTTTGTGCTCCAGGACTGAGCTAGAGAAGTTAGCATTGCTTACTGGCCGTCCTCTGCTGTGCCAACATCTCTTAAATGTCCGCAACATGCTGGGGGAAACTCTTATCACACATTGATGGAGTGGCTCCAAACAGCTGTTCATATTGTCTGGAATGATGCAGGAGAGTTGCCAGACCCAGTGAGCCAATGGGCGACATATGCTGACCTTGTACAGGTGGTCCAGGAAGTGAGCATGTGCAGTGCTGTCTTTGACCCTAATAACCAGGGACCTGATGCAGAGAGGTTCATAAGTCAGATGAGGGATCTGCTCGTGCAACTTGCTACTTCTCCTTCCTTTGGGTCCCTGATGGCTATCTTGACCCCGTATGTGGGGCACCTGATCCATGAAGTGACAGCCATGATGGCTAGTCTCTCAGCGAGGCCAAGACCCAACAGACCAAGTTCGTCCAATGGCCACAAGGAAAGATGTGCCCCAGTCTCGTAAAACAGCTAAGTCCGCAGGCCAGGACTATAAGAGAGGTCCTGTGAAGGTTATGCAGAAGCAAATGTGGAATGATTTGGTAGCCACCAGGGTAGACACAGCTAAAGATAGATGGGCAGCCGAATGTGGTCTTGTTAGACCTTTGGAGACAGTTAGAGCCTGCTCAGAGGTGAGCAGGAAGGGCCCAGAAATGGCAGTAGGTCAGGGAAACTGTACAACACAGTGACTACTTGCTAGAGGACCCTGGGTGCTCCACAGAACCGGTGTTTACCTTTACACAGGAAGCAGACCACAGCATCTGAGAGGGGGACCCTCAGAAAGACCGGAGGCCCTCCGTGCAGCTAGCAATCCACTGATCCCCGCAGAATGTGCAGCATGTCTTGGCCCTTGTGGATATGGGTGCAGGATGCCCCCTTCTTTATGGGCAACTGGATAAATTCGCAGGCACCTATGCCTACATGAATGGTTATGGTTATACTGGACAAGGCACCTTGCAGGTCATCAAGACAAAGGTGATGTTGAGAATTGGACGACTGCCCCTGCAAATGTTCACTGTGTGCATTTCTACTGTCCCAGAATATGTACTGGATGTAGATGTGCTGAAAAACTTGACCCTGCAGGCCATTATTGGTGAAGTCCATCTACTAGTAATGGCAGTGAAACCCAGTGGTGCGGGGACATGCTAAAAACGCTCCTGTTGGGTTGCCTGAAACCCACAGGACAGTGACTGTAAAACAGTACTGTTTGGCAGAAGGGCATGAAGAAACATCAGCAACTATTAAAGATCTGGTCAAGGAACAAGTTCTCTGTGAGGTCCAGAGCCCATTTATTGTTCCAGTGTGGCCCGTACACAAGCCCGATGGGACTTGGCGTGCAACAGTTCACCATCGAGAGCTGAACAAGGTGATTCTTCCTTTAGCAGCTGTGTCTTCTATTCTGGACCTAACGGATACTTTGACTTTGACACTGGGAACTTATCATTTTGTTTTGGGCTTGGCAAATGCCTTTTTCTCCATTGCTATTGCAGATGAAGCACAGGATCAGTTTGCCTTCATGTGGGAGGGCCAAGAGTGGACTTTTATAGTATTGACTATGGGCTATATTCACAGCCCCACCATTCGTCATGGGTTAGTAGCTAAAGACCTAGAAAAGTGGCAACATATTGATACTGTTTGGGTGTATCATTATATTGATAATGTAATGTTAACTTCTGTTATTAGTCAGCCAAAGGGTTGCTAATGCAAAATACCAGAAATGGGTTGGTCTTTATAAAGGGTATTTATTTGGGGTAGAAGTCCACAGTTACCAGGCCAGAAAGCGTAACTTTCTTCTCTCACCAAAGTCAATTGCCACGTGTTGGAGCAAGAGAGCTGCCGACGTTTGCCAGGGTTCAGGCTTCTTGGGTTTCTCTCTTCCCAGGGCTGCATTTCTCTCTGGGCTTAGCTCCTCTGTTTCCACCACAAGGTCAGCTGTAGACTATCAGGCAAAAGGCTTGCTTCTCTTCTCCTGGGGCCTTCTCTCCAGCATCAAAACTCCAACATCAAAACTGCTTCTCAAAAACCTGCTCCCTCTGTCCTTTGCCATGCCTTTTATTTTCAATTCCTCCACCCACCAATGGGTGGGGCTCAATGCCCTACTGACTGGCCCAGCCAATGCCCTATTCATAACTTAATCATGCCCAGATTAGCATACCAGTTTACAAGCATAATCTGATATAGATTTTTGGAATTCATAATTACATCAAATTGCCAAATGGCTACACTCCACCCTCTGAATATCAAAAATACATTATAATATTCAAAAAACCTTACATCAGTAACAATTCAAGTACAAAACCTTATCATAATCATTTTTAAAGAAATACAGTTTGTCGTCAGGCAAAATCCCGTCTGCTGCAGACCTCTGAAACTTACAAAACCATTTAACTGCTTCCATCACACAAATGGGAAGAAAAGGATAAACATTTTCATTATCATAAGGAGAAATTGGGATGTTAAACATGAGTCATGGGTCCTCTAGGGTTCAGTAAACCTGCAGGGCATCCTCCATTCGATTTCAAAGTCTGAGAGTCATTTTTAAGACAATGGTTTCTTCTCCTTGGGGCCACATGGGAACCCACCCTTTCCACAGGCTTGCCCAACGGCCATTTTCTTGGTTCCACCCTCTTCAAGCATCTGGGTGTTGATCAAGCTCCAGACCTCACCCTCCAAGAGTGTTGGGGTGATTGCCACACCTTACCCAATCTTTGGGTTAAAGTCTTAGCCTCCCTAGCACAGTGAGGACAACAGTCCCTGTAACCCTTGGCATACAGTTTCCACCATCTCAGAGCAATGGGTTGACCACGTGGCCTTCTCTAATCCATGGGGGACAGGTACATCCCTCTCACACCTATGGGGTGTTGACCTTAACAGCCCTAATATTTGAGGAATATGCTTCACCCTTCTTGTACCCTGGGGCAGCAAAACTCTTCTTGAACATTAGGTGGGAACATCCACCCTTTTCAACTGCTGGGGCAAACTCACCCTCTCTGTACACATGGGTGGGACTCCTCTTTTGGCCCAAGGCAATGTCTTAATTCCAGATCTCAGCTTCCATGGGTTTCTTCTTAAAGCTGTTTCTCCTTCAATCTTTTCTTTCCATGACCTCTTTTGTCCAAGCTGACAGTGATTTTGTTCATACAGCTCTCTCAAAACTTTGTTGGTGTAGCATGCAGCAAGAAGGGGTCCAAGCCATCAGATAGTAATACTTTCCACAAGTCTTTCCTAGATAACTGCATCTTCAATTCTAATTTACAAGTTCTAAGTTTAGTAAAGTCTTCAAATGGGGCATTTTCATCTGGGAATTTGATTTCCAGAAACTTGGAAGTTCCAGAATCAGTTTCTGTTTTCTTTGTGCCCAAAAGTTCGGTCCTTAGTGTATGTCACTCATCTAGTATTTTGCTATAAGCTGCAAGGAGAAGCCAAGCCACATTCTCTGAGTTTACCTTGGAAAGTTCTTCAGCTAAATGCCATTTTCAAATTCTGTCTTCCATAGAACACCAGGAGTTAATCTTGCTAAGTTCTCTGCAACTTTAAAACATGGATCGCCTTTCCTACAATTTCCAATAATAGTTTCATCATTTACTTCTAAGGCATCATAGAAAGTCTCTTTAGAGTCCATGTTACTATCAACAGTCTCTTCAAGTGATCTAGGCTTTTCCATCAAGCATTTCACAATTCCTCCAAAAAATACCCCTTACCCATTTATAAAACCGTTCCAATATTTTTAATAGTTAATTGCAAAAGCACTTCCCCACTCCTCGGTACCAAATTGTATTAGTCAGGGTTCTCTCGGGAAACAGAATCAACAGGAGATATCTGTCAATAATATGAGATTTTAAAAGAGTATCTCACGTGACCATGGGGATACACAAGTCCAGGTTCTGCAGGCAGGCTGCAAACCAGGGGCTCCGATGAAAGTCCGATGAAAGGTCTTGATGAGTTGCTGGGAGAATTTGCCTGTCCAAGGACGAGGTGGGAAATTCTATTTTAATGTTGAAATCACTTCCCCTTTAAAGGCATTCAACTGATTGAATAAAAGCATCACCCATTGATGATGTAATCTCCCTGATTGATGCAGATGTAATCAGCCATCCACACAGTAAACTCACTGGTGATTGAAGTCCATAAATGCTCTTGCATTACAATTAGCCCAGTGCTTTCTGGAAAAAACACCTGGACACAATTACCAAAATACAGGGTCCTTCCACTTCAGTGAAATTTCTAGGTGTCCAGTGGTTTGGGTCCTGTCGAGATATCACTTCTAAAGTAAAAGATAAGCTGTTGCACCTGGCCATTCCTACAACCAAAAAAGAGGCACAACGCTTAGTTTGCCTCTTTGGATTTTGGAGACAACACATTCCTCATTTCGGTATGCTAATCTGGCCCATTTACTGAGTGACCAGAAAAGTTGCTAGTTTTGATTGGGAACTGGAACAAGAGGAAGCCTTGCAACAGGTCCAGGCTGCTGTGCAAGCTGCCCTCCCACTTGTGCAATATGATCCAGCAGATCCCGTGGTGCTGGAAGTTTCAGTGGCAAATAGAGATGCTGTCTGCAGCCTTTGGCAGGCCCCTAAAGGGGAATCACAACGCAGACCCTTAGGATTTTGGAGCGAAGCCTTGCCATCCTCTGCAGATAACTACTCCCCTTTTGAGAAGCAGCTTTTGGCTTGCTACTGGGCCTTAGTAGAGACTGAATGCTTAACCATGGGCCATCAAGTTACCATGAGACCTGAGTTGCCTATCATGAGCTGGGTTTTGTCTGACCCACCAAAGCATAAATTTGGGTGTGCACAGCAGCACTCCATAATAAAGTGGAAGTGGTATATACGAGATAGGGCTTAAGCGGGTCCTGAAGGCACAAGTAAGTTACATGAGGAAGTAGCCCAAATGCCCATGGTCACCAAACCTGCCATGTTATCTTCTCTTTCCCAGCCCACAGCTTTGGCCTCTTGGGGAGTCCTTACAATCAGTTGACTGAGGATGAGAAAAATCGGGCCTGGTTTACAGATGGTTCTGCACGATATGCAGATACCACCCAAAAGTGGACAGCTGCGGCACTGCAGCCTTTTTCTGGGACATACATGAAGGATAGTGGTGAGGGCAAATCCTTCCAGTGGGCAGAGCTTCGAGCAGTGCATCTAGTTGTTCATTTTGCTTGGAAGAAGAAATGGCCAGAGGTGCGTTTGTACACTGATTCATGGGCTATTGCCAATGGTTTGCCTGGATGGTTAGAGATTTGGAAGGAATATGATTGGAAAATTGGTGACAAGGAAGTCTGGGGAAGAGCTATGTGGATAGACCTTTCTGAGTGGGCAAAAAACATGAACATATTTGTGTCCCATGTGATTGCTCACCAGAGGGTGACTTCAGCAGAGGAAGTGTTTAATAATCAAGTGGATAAGATGACCCGCTCTGTGGCTAATGCTCAGCCTCTTTCCCCAGCCTCTCCTGTCATTGCCCATGGGCTCATGAACAAAGTGGACATGGAGGTAGGAATGGAGGTTATGCATGGGCTCAGCAACATGGACTTCCCCTCACCAAGGCTGACTTGGCTACAGCCATTGCTGAAGGCCCAATCTGCCAGCAGCAGAGACCCACACTCAGCCCCAGATATGGCACCATTCCTCGAGGTGACCAGCCTGCTACCCAGTGGCAGACTGACTACATTGGACCACTTCCACCATGGAAGGGGCAGTGATTTCTTTTAACTGGAATAGACACATACTCTGGCTATGGGTTTTCATTTCTGGCACGCAATGCTTCTTCCAAAACTACCATCCATGGACTTACCAAATGTCTTATCTACTGCCATGACATTCCACACAGCATTGCTTCTGATCAAGGAACCCATTTCACAGCAAATGATGTGTGGGAATGGGCACATGCCCTTGGAATTCACTGGTCTTACTACGTTCCCCATCACCCTGAAGGAGCTGGATTAATAGAATGGTGGAATGGCTTTTTGAAGACTCAATTATGGTGCCAACTAGGTGGCAATACCTTGCAGGGCTGGGGCAATGTTCTCCAGGAGGCTGTGTATGCTCTGAATCAGCATCATCTCTATGGTGCTGTTTCTCCCATAGCCAGGATTCATGGGTCCAGGAATCAAGGGGTGGAAATAGGAATGGCACCACTCACTATTACCCCTAGTGACCCATTAGGAAAATTTTTGCTTCTTGTCCCTGCAATCTTAAGCTCTGCTGGTCTAAAGGTTTTAGTCCCAAAAGGAGGAGTGCTGCCACGAAGAAACACAACAGTGATTCCATTGAACTGGAAGTTAAGACTGCCACCTGGCCACTTTGGGGTCCTCTTACCTGTGAATCAACATGCAAAGAAGGAAATTACTGTACTTCCTGCGGTGATTGATCCTGATTATCAAGGGGAAATAGGACTACATCTACATAATGGGGAAAAAGAAGAGTTTGCCTAGAATGCAGGAGATCCTCTAGGGCGTCTCCTAGTACTGCCATGCCCTGTGATTAAAGTCAATGGAAAATTGCAACAAACCAATTAAAGCAGGACTAACAATGGACCAGGATCTTCGGGAATGAAAGTTTGGGTCACCCCACCAGGCAAAGAACCATGGCCAGATGAAGTGCTTGCTGAAGGTAATGGGAACATGGAATGGGTAGTGGAAGAAGGTAGTAATAAATGTGACCTTCAAGCACGTGACCAGTTACAGAAACGAGGACTGTAATAGTCAGGAACCCTTCTTCCTTGTTTCATTATGAGTATGATTATATATGTACACAAAACGAATTTTTTGTTTTCTTCCCCAAGCTTTTCCCCTAGCATATGAAAATTTGTATTAATTCCAAGTCATAATATTAAGGATGTCAAGTTTAGGAGTGAATATTACCCAAGGACTTGCACCCTATTCTGTGGGGAATTAATGCATTTCTGGTTTTACTCAGGGGAGTTAAACATTGTTAGGTGGAAATATATATGTATGCTTGTCTGTTATTGTTTTTACTTAAAGACTAAGTATGGTTTAGGGTAATGTGTATGATTGCCGAGTTGACAAGGAGTGGAATGTGATGGTTAGGCTAATGTGTCAACTCGGCCAGGTAATTGTGTCCAGGTGTTTGTTCCAGCAAGCACTGGGCTAATTGTAATACAAGAGCATTTATGGACTTCAATCACCAGTGAGTTTACTGCATGGATGGCTGATTTCATCTGCATCAATCAGGGAGATTAAATCATCAATGGATGACACTTTTATACAATCAGTTGAATGCCTTAAAAGGGGAAGTGATTTCAACATTCAGAGAGAATTTCCCAGCTCATCGTTGGGCAGGCAACTTCTCCCAGCAACTCATCAAGGACCTTTCATCAGAGCCGCTGGTTTGCCACCTGCCTGAGGAACCTGGACTTGTGCATCCCCACGGTCGTGTGAGAGAGTCTTTTAAAATCTCATATTATTGACAGGTATCTCCTGTTGATTCTGTTTCCCGAGAGAACCCTGACTAATACAACCTCTGATTCTCTTGCAGATTTGGTGGCTGCTGTTCCCACTCTGGTCACCTACCTCAAAAGTCAAGGATGGGTGATAAATTGGGAAAAATTGCAAAGGCCTGGATTGTCTGTCAAATTCTTGGGTATTGTATGGTTGGGTAAGACAAAAGTAATTCCTGAAGCAGTAATTGATAAGATTCAAGCTTTCCGACACCTCACAGCAATGAAACAGTTGCAGACCTTTTTGGGTCTTCTGGTTTACTGGCAGGTGTTTATTCCCCAGATGGCACAGGTCCCAAAGCCTTTATATAAGTTAACAAAGAAAAGAAATGAATGGGACTGGACCGATGAGCCCGAGCAGACCTTTGTACAAGCCAAAAGGGTTGTTAAGGAAGCTCGAACTTTATTAGTGGTTGACTCCAGCCACTTGTTTGAATTAGATGTGCACATTACAGAAGAAGGCTATGGTTGGGGCTTATGGCAATGGACTGAGTGGCTGAGACAGCCAAAAGGATTTTGGAGTCAGCTATGGAGACAAGCAGAGAAGCGCTACAGTCTCATAGAGAAGCAATTGGCAGCCATGTGTGCTGCCACACAGAGTACTGAAACCACAACCTGGGAAAGCCCGGTAAAGATATTCATCACCTACCCTGTAAATGGATGGGTGCAGAATTGGATCGTCCAGCCACAAAGTGGCGTGGTGAAGATGGTGACACTGGCTAAGTGGGAGGCCTATTTGGAACAGAGGAGCACATTTGCTTCCAGTCCACTGAGTAAATAGTTGCAACAACTATTAAGTCCCTTGACGTATGCTGGGACACTGGACCCAGAGACCCCCTTGCAAGTCTCTACAAGGGAAATTTCCCCGTACAAAGCTGGGGTAAGGTACTGAGGCCAGAACATGCATGGTATACTGATGGAGCCAGGTGATGACATGCGGCTCAATGGACTGCGATAATGGTGTGCCCTCTAACGGATACCATTTGATATGAATTAGGGTTTGGTCAAAAGAGCCAAAGGGCTGAATTGAGAGCCATGTGGCTTGTAATGGGCCATGAAGCCGGCCCTTTTGTGATATGTACCGACAGTTGGGCGGTATTTAAAGGTCTTATCCTGTGGCTGCCAGAATGGAAGCACATGGATTGTTCAGTAGCCCATCAGCCTCTGTAGGGACATTCCATATGGGAAGACCTATAGGTTTGGGGATTGTCTAAAGAAGTGACAGTGTACCAAGTAGCTATTCATTTCCCCCTTTTGCATCCAGGCAATGATGAAGCAGATCAGTTGACTAAGCTTACCCTGCAAGTAAATAGTGCTCAGGACACAGCCATGTGGCTGCGCCGAAAACTACTACATGCTGGAGTCCCCACAATGATGAAGGCTGCACGCCTTTGGGGATTGGCTGTGAATGTGTTGGCTGCTTGGGCAGTTTGCTGTGCATGCCCTTAATGTTTGATGCTACATTGAAAACCACTGCCTAGGCTTATGGGTCAAATT
Organism: Cabassous unicinctus; assembly: GCA_029593785.1. Classification (NCBI taxonomy): domain Eukaryota; kingdom Metazoa; phylum Chordata; class Mammalia; order Cingulata; family Chlamyphoridae; genus Cabassous; species Cabassous unicinctus. The sequence goes on from JAQZBX010021770.1 coordinate 22,375, forward strand.
GAGCAAGGCCATGTCCCATTCACGAGATTGCAGATAGATTTTATTGGGCCATTACCCTTAAGTTGGCAGTGCCGATATGCTCTTATGGCCATAGACATGGCTACAGGTCTGCTCTATGTGTATCCTGCTCCCCTGGCAACCCAACTTGTGACTGTGCTACCATTACGACAGCTATGTGCCATGTATGGCCGGCCATTGACTATAGAAAGTGACAGTGGGTCTCATTTCAATGAGCAAATAGTGCAGCAATGGACATACAATGGGTATATCACATGTCCTACAATCCTTTAACAGCTGGCATGATTGAACGTTATAATGGCCTTCTTAAAAAGGGCCTGCGGGCAACAGCCCAAGGAACTCCAACCTTGTGGGGGTGGCATGCTTGCTTCTGGTTGGTAGTACAAAGCTTAAATGAATGACCCCAGCAGGGAAGGCTGGCACCAATAGAAGCCCTATTACAGCATGCACCTGCCCCCTTTCAATTACAGGTCACTATGAGGGATACACTGTTAAAATTGCAAATGTAGGGAGGGCGAGTACTGCTGCCAGCGCCCTCCATAATTCACAGAGGAGAAACAGTCTCTGTATCATGGCCATGGACTTTAAAGGCTCCCCATGTTCAATGGGTAGTTCTGGTGGTACCCTGGGGAGATAGGACACAGCATCAATTAACTATAACTACCTGGATTGTTGATGTACGGCCACTGAAGTTTACAGTGACCACGCTTGCCACCACAGCCACCGTTCTGAAAAGTACATTCATTCTGGCATTATGGCCTATAAGGAGTCCCCCCATCCTGTTACAGGTTGAAGAGAGTGTCTCACTGGCTGTGCTGGAAGACCTGAGTGTATGGTATACTCACCTTGGCACACACTGCAAAGTGACACTTTGCTGTCTAAGGATCACCAGCTGGGATGTGTCCTGTTAGATGGGATGATCTGCCTCTCCTAGTTACAGTTAGACATTTGTCTAACAACCCCTAGGAGTTCTGCTAACAGCTTGCTGGCTTGGGCCTATACCTATGCTCAAGTATATAACATTTCCTGCTGCTTGGTGTGCATTGAACTGCTGACCAGTTTGGCTGATGCTTTGGCCTGGAGTATTGCCCCTGCAACACAGGACAATTGGACGTGGTTGGAGATGTCCGATCGAACAACAGAATGGGAAGCAGTTTGGCAGCATATTGAGAAACTTCTCCACTGGGACATGGATCTGTGTCCTCCGTCGTTTGGCTATGCCCAGTAAAATGGATGGGGCTGACTCCCTGCTGAACATGTTCAACTGCGGAGCAGTGCCCCAAAGTGTATATGACAAAAGGGGGCACATGTGCATTAGTACATACTGAATGCTGCATATATATTCCTGATAATAAAAAATCTATTCAAGGGGCCCTGCAAGAAATGAACCATGAAATACAAAATATCCAGAAATCACAGGTAGATCTTGTACAAGACTGGTCGAAATCCCTAGGTACTTTGAAATAAGCTCTTGGGAGAACACTAATAGGCTTAGTGTGCATACTTCTACTTCTATGTTGTTGCTGTCGATATTGCTGCTGTGGTGTTTGGTTGCAATGTATCCCACAGCTGCTAAAGCCGTTGCCCTTGGGGGTGGAGTGTGTGAGGATTAAGACTCAGGCAGTGGCTGTGTAAGGGTTAAGATCAGTATGTGAGGGTTAAGACTTGGGCAGTGGCCCAACTGTTGAATCACCTGTTAGCTCACAAAGTCCTTGGCCTACCACACACAGTTTCTGAGCACAGCAGAAATGATTCTGGGGAGTTGCATTTTGTGTTCCTTTTGTGTAACATTTGAGTGATAACTGTAGTGTATGGATAACCTTGCAAATAAAGAATGGCCATGCTTGCTTGCCTGTTTGTCTGGAGCAACTGCGGCTGTGCCGGTATGAACAAACTTCCCTCTCCACCTAAGTTTTTCTTCCACCTACCTCCCTCGCGGGCTCCCGAGGTGGACATATTGCACACACTTTTGCCTACATTACAAGAGAACTCTTGAAAATTTTGCCCATCATTCAATTCTAAACCCACACCTTCCCTTATATGTCCTTGAAACTATTCTTTTTGAACGTCTAACAACTCCCATCTAGTCAAATATTAATGGTCCCGTATTACCCATAACATATCTCCAAAGCATTTGACCCAGCCTTGGTGGATTCTTCATTTTTGGAACCATTTATTCTCCACACAGTTCTGGTTTTCCTTCTCCCTCTTGACAATTCTAAGTACTTCTTTTCCTTTCAGCCCTTTAAATGTCAGAAAATCTCAGGGCTTACAACTCAGGACCCTCTACACTCACTCTGAAGGCTTTTTCAACTAATGCCATGCATTTAGTATGATTTAAATGGCAATGATCCCTACATATACCTCCCTATTTACATACTTAAAGTACAGACTCATACATCTAACTCTTGCTAGATATCTCCACTCAGACTTTTTGATATCCATACTTCTCAGATTTTTTAATCTCCATACCTCTACTCTGTTCTTCTTTTTGGTCTACTATACACAGAACAGCCACAATAATATATTCTAAATGTAAATTTGTTCATGTCATTTTTTATCATATATATAAAACAAATCATCCAGGACAACTAACAAGGGGGTGAGGATTGACAACCACCATACCAAAGAAACGAGAGAGTCTACAACTGCAAACAAGAGAGTCCCACCCATTGGGTATATGGGATCAAAGCCCCCTCTTAAATTAGAAGTGGAGTGGACATCATCATCCCAGAATCCTTAGGATTGGGGAATGAACTACGGACTGGAGTGGACTTACTGGTATTCTACTATAGACATATTGTGATTCTAGCAATGGAAGAAATTACATTGATGTGGAGGCAGTGGCCACTGGAGGTTTTGGGGACAGGGAGAGGGAAAAACAGTTGCAATATGGGGGCTTTTTCAGGACTTGGGAATCATCTTGAATGACATTGCAATGACAGATATAGGCCATTTTATATCATCCCATAACATGCAGAACTGTGTGGGAGAGAGTGTAGACTAAAATGTGAACTATGGTTCATGCTTAGTGGCAATGCCCCAGGATGTGTTTATCAACTGCAATGAATGTGTTACACTAATGAAGGATTTTGTTTATGTGGGAGGGTGTGGGAGGTCTGGGGAGTGGGGCATTTAGGCATCCCTATATTTTTTGTGTAACATTTATGTAACATAAGTATCTTATAAAAAATAAAAATAAAATTATTAAAACAAAGATATAGTTCAAAAAATTTTTGTGATGATGAATGCAAAATATTGTGAGTGTACTAACTAAAAGCCATTGATTATACACTTTAGATGGATAGTATGGTATGTGAATATATCTCAATAAAACTGCTAAATAAAAAATTAAGTAAATAATTGTGCAAGAATAGCCAGAAATAGCAGCTATGTACAGCAGGAGAAACAGAGAGAAAGATTGAAAGGTGAAAAATTTTCTTGCTTGCTTGCTTGTCTGTGCTTTGCTTATTAATATTATTATTGAAACAATTAAATGTATAATTTATTAATATTATCAATAAAATTGATTTGTTAAAATAAAAAATAATTTAAAAAATAATAAAAAATAAAATAAAGAGAGTACTTTTCATGCAATTCCAGTGCCCCCATGATTGGCTGATATCTATCTTTCTAAAGAAACTTTCTTTCAACTTATTCATACTAAATCTGCTTAGTATTTTAAGATTTTCATCTTAAGAATCTTTCACTTATTTTTCCCACACCTGATTATCCCCATAATTCATCTTCATTCTTATTCATGTGTCACTTTCTTAAATATTGACTCTTTGCCAAAAATTGCATTTTCTCCTGCTAGATTTCATAGCATATAATATAACCCCAAATAATATACTTTTGGTCACTTGATTGTTATCTATTTTCCCTTCTCTGGCCAAGCTTCAGGTAAGCAAGGATCATGACTGTCTTACTTCCCTTTAAAAAATATCTGCTTTCTATATAGATGGAAGATGTTTAAGAGAATATCATGAAGCTTGAGATAAACAGGAAGGTAAATTCAAATAGAAGGGGCTGCTATGGAAAAAAATGAGACTTTAATGTTTTTGAAGTAAACATTTTAATACTGCATTCCTCACTCTTACATAGTTCTGATATTCACAAATTTCAGTTATCTGGTGTGTATTAAAGAATTTAATCTCACCCAAAGAGAAATGTGGCCTTTTCCTTTAGCATCTCATGTGTAGTCTCTAAGCCCTTGGAATGTCCAGCTTGGTAAGTGTCTTTGTTTACCTAGGGGTCTAGGGCTATGCCAGATAGTCTAACAATGTGATTTATGGTTGGGAACTTGGGTCATGTGGTATCAGCTTGGCCTCAGGAGGGTGTTGGATTGAGGTCAGTCATGTCAGCACCCAAACTCCAATAAAATTCTGGATACCAAGGCTGGTATGGTTTGCAATACTCAGTGCATATTAGCACACATCATTGCTGGGAGAATTTAGCACTGTCCAAACTTCAATGAGAGAGACCAACTTGAAGCTCCATATGTGGAACTTTTTTTTACCCCTTGCATCTTTTCCCTTTACTAATTTTAATCTATATCCTTCACTGAAATGAATTCTAACCATGTGTATAAAAGCTTTTGGTGAGTTCTATAAGTCCTTCTAATGAATTTCAAATGTCAGGATGGTCTTAGGGATCCCTGAAATTGCAGTTGGTGTGAGGAGTAAGGGTAGACTTATGGGCTGTTCCCTAACTTTGTACCATGATTTAGTTAAAGTAACACTGAAGAACACAGTTCAGTTTTCAGTTACCATGGTATATTAACTGTAATTGCATACAGGACAAACTTTGCTGCTAGTTCTTGAGTCCAAAAGTCACTATGCAAATAACATCATGGTCAGTAACCCATTACATCACTTTTTCAAACTCTGTTGGTGATTGGTTAGTTCACAAACATGCAGCAAAGTGTGTAGTTGTTTTGCCTCCTTGTCTCCCAGTGATCAACCTATGTGACATTTTACAAAAAATAATGTATAATTGAAAGAGAGAATTGGTCAACATAGATGAAAGTGCAGCAAAGAAGGAAAAAGTGATGTCTCTGGCTGTGAAATTCAAACTAAATGTAAATGTAGCTAACCAAGAAATAGAATATTGACATTGCCACTGTTTGAGACACTCTAGATTTGCAACCAGAGGAATTTCATGAAGGTGAACCTGTTGAGATATACAAGGGAAGTGTTTGTGATGGAAAGAAAGAAAATTCCACTGAGGAAATGGTACTAGAAAAAAATATCATATTAAAGGAACTCTCAGAAATATTTTAGGACATTAAAAGTGTAAAGCATAACATCTTGGAATCTGATCCAACCGTAGAAAGGTGTAGGGCAACTTACCAAGGCATAGAAAAGATGCTCACTTCCTATTGTAAGTTATACAGCAAGAAGGAGGCAATCACTATTCAAACTATTTTACTGTTTTTTGTGTGGTTTGTTTGTTTGTTTACAGAGAAATAAAACACAATTATTATCATGTTTCTAATGTTTTAAAATATAATGTATTGGATAATTGTGGGAACATGGCATCAGACTAGCAGATAAGGCCCAGTGTTCTCACAAAAACAACAGAGAAAGAGACTAAAACTGCCAGAGGGACCTGCTTTGGGGAGCAGCAAACCAGGACAGTGCTTCACAACTCCCAGAAGGGTAAAGAACAGAGAGATGAAGAAGCCAAAACAACAAACTGTGAGTTACTAAACCTCCCAGCTGCCAGGAAGGGCTCCCCTCCTCCATCCCTGAGGTATTCAGCAGTTATAAAACCCATGGCACATTGACACTAACGGAGAGGGTAGCAGAAGTCTGCCTCCCTGCCAGCAGTTACAAGGGAAAAGGGAGGGGGAGATGGGGGGTTTTCTTTAGTAAATTTGACCAGCAGAGCCCAATTTGAATCTCAGCTCTGGCCCAGACAAAAGCAAAGGAATACAGGGAGAGATAAACCTCTGTGGAAAAGTCTGCCAAGAAGCACCATCTGTTGGCCAGTCTGGAATTTACATGGACAGAAACTTCTTTTAGAGCTGTCTTTACCCAACCTCTGGGAGAAAGTATGCACCTCATTGGCGAGTCCCAGGCATGATTTTTGGTACTTAAGCTGGGCAATTTTAAAGACTTAGGATAAGTTGAGCCAAATATCAAAGAGCTTTGGAAGATAATGATAACAATAAGCAAGAGAGAGAAATTGTCCATTAGAGTAAATTCACCAACATATCAGATTGCAAAAAATTATAAGCCATACTAGGAAATGGGAAGAGATAGCCCAGCCAAAGGAACAAACCAAATATCCTGAAGAGATTCAGGACTTAAGACAATTAATCAATGATAATCACCAACACTCCTAAATCAATTTAAAGAATTTAAAGAAAATATGACTAAAGAGATAAAGGATATTAAGAAGGCACTGGGTGAGCATAAAGAACAATTTTAAAGTTTGCAAAGAAAAGTAACAGAGCTTATGGGAATGAAAGACATGATGGATGAGATTAAAAATACATTAGAGGTACATAAGAGCAGATTTGAACTGCTTGCAGACAGAATTAGTGATTTTGAAGACAGAACATCTGAACTGGAAAAGACAGGAGAACAGAAAGAGAAGAGAATGGAAAAGATGGAACAGAGTTTCAGGGAATTGAATGACAATGTGAAACACAAAAACATATGCATTTTCAGCATCCCAGGAGGAGGAGAAAATGGAAAGGAGGGAGAAAAAATATTTGAGGAAATAATGAATGAAGACTTCCCTACTCTTATGAAAGAAATAAATAACAATGTCCAAGAAGAACAATACACCCCAAACAGAATAAACATGAATAGACCTACCCCAAGACACCTATTATTCAGTTTGACAAATAGCAGAGATAAAGAGAAAAATTTGAAAGAAGAAAGAGAAAAAGAAAGCATCACATACAAAGGAAACTCAATAAGATTAAATGTTGACCTTTCATCAGAAACCATGGAAGAGAGAAGAAAGTGGTATGATGTAATTAAGGTATTGAAAGAGAAAAACTGCCAACCAAGAATTCTGTATCTAGCAAAGCTGTCCTTCAAAAATGAAAGGGAGTTCAAAGTCTTCACAGACAAACAAAAACTGAATTACAAGAGATCCTAAAGGGAGAGCTGCAGCCTGAAAGCAAAAAAAAAAAAAAAAAAACAAGGTTGAGAGACTTGGAGAAGAGTGTAGAAATGAAGAATATTTGAAAGGGTAAAAAAAAATATATAATATAATATAGTATGATATGACAACTGAAAGCCAAAGGTCAAAATTGAAGTAGATAATGCCTTTACAGTTCTAACATTGAATGTTAATGGTTTGAACTCCCCAATCAAAAGACACAGACTGATTGAATGGATTAAAAAATATGACCCATCTATATGTTGTCTACAAGAGACTCACCTCAGACATAAGGACACAATCAGGTTAAAAGTGAAAGGTTGGGAAAAGATATTCCATGCAAATAGTAACCAAAAAAGAGCTGGATAGTGATACTAATAACGGACAAAATAAGTTTTAAATGTAAAACTGTTATAAGGGATGAAGAAAATCATTATATATTAATAAAAGGGGCAATTCACCAAGAAGAAATAACTATTCTAAACATTTATGCACCTAACCTCAGTGCCCCAAGATATGTAAGGCACATGCTGGCAAAGCTGAAGGGAGAAATAGATGCCCCTACAATAATAGTTGGAGACTTCAATACAGCACTCTCAGGATGGGATAGAACATCTGGACAGAGGATAAATAAAGAATCAGAGAACTTGAATAACATGATAAATGAACCAGACCTAACAGACATCTATAGACCTAACAGACATCTATAGATCATTGCACCCCAAAACTACAAGATATACATTCTTTTCTAGTGCTCATGGAACTTTCTCCAAGATAGACCATATGTTGGGTTACGAGACAAGTCTCAATAAATTTTAAAAGTTTGAAATTATACAAAACACTTTCTCTGATCATAATGGAATGAAGCTGGAAATTAATAATGGACAGAAAAAGGGAAAATGCATAAATATATGGAGATTAAACAACACACTCTTAAACAACCAGTGGGTCAAAGAAGAAATTGCAATAGAATTCAGCAAATACCTTAAGATAAATGAAAATGAGAACACAACATATTAAAACCTATGGGACACTGCAAAGGTTGAGAGGGAAATTTATAGCCCTCAATGCTTATATTAAAAAAGAAGAAAGAGCTAAAATGGAAGCTCTAACTGCACACCTGGAAGAACTAGACATAGAACAACAATTAATCCCAAACCAAGCCAAAGGAAAGAAATGGTAAGGATCAAAGCAGAAATCAATGAAATCAAGAACAAGAACAATAACAAACAGTAGAGAGAATCAACAAAACCAAAATTTGGTTATTTGAGAGGATAAACAAAATTGACCAACCCCTACCTAGACTGACAAAGGAAAAAAAGAAAAGACACATATAAATAAAATCAGAAATGAGAGGGGAGACATTCCCACTGACCCCATAGAAATAAGAGAGATCATAAGAGGATGCTATGAACAACTGTATGCCAAAAAAACTAGAAAATGTAGACAAGATGGACAAATTCCTGGAAACACATGAACAACGTACAAAGACTTTAGAAGAAATAGAAGACCTCAATAAACCAATGACAAGTGAAGAGATTGAAACAGTCATCAAAACCTCCTAAAGGTAAAAATCCTGGGACCAGATGGCTTCAAAGGTGAATTCTACCAATCACTCAAAGATGAACTAATACTAATCTTGCTCAAGCTCTTCCAGAAAATTTAAAAAGAAAGAATGCTACCGAACTCATTCTATGAAGCCAATATCACGCTAATACCAAAATCAGATAAAGATACTACAAAAAAAAAAATGAAAATTACAGACCAACATTACCAATGAATACAGATGCAAAAGTTCTCAACAAAATACTTATAAACAGAATCCAAAAGCACATTAAAAGAATTATACACCACTATCAAGTGGGTTTCATCCCACGTATGGAAGAGTGATTCAACACAAGAAAATCAATTAGTGTAATAAACTACATGGATGAACTGAAGAAGAAAAATCACATAATCCTCTCGATTTATGCAGAAAATGCATTAGACAAAATGCAGGACCCTTTCTTGATTAAAAAAAAAAAAAAAAAAAACACTCCAAAAGAGTAGAAGGAATCTTTCTCAATATGGTAAAGTGCATTTATGAAAAACCTACAGCTAGCATTGTACTCAATGGCAAAAGGCTGAAAGTTTTCTCCCTGAGATCTAGAACAAGACAAGGATGCCCAATGTCATCATTATTATTCAATATTGTTCTGGAAGGTCTAGCTAGAGCAATTAGGCTAGACAAAGAAATAAAAGGTACTTAAATAGGAAAGGAAGAAGTATAACTTTCACTATTCGCTGATGACATGAAACTATATCTTGAAAATTCTGCAAAAATCACAACAAAGCTACCAGAATTTAATAAATGAGTTCAGCAAAGTGGCGGCACACAATATTTTTTTTTTTTTAAGATTTATTTATTTTATTTTATTTATCCCCCCCCTTGCTGCTTGTGCTGCTGTGTCCATTCGCTGCGTGTCTTCTCTGTGTCTGCTTATCTCCCCCTTGCTGTGAGGTCTTGCCGCATCAGCCCACGGCACCATG
>JAQZBX010021771.1:0-32037 GCA_029593785.1 Cabassous unicinctus
TTTCTGTGGGCCAGCAATCTTTAGGTTCCTTGGCTTTCCTGTGGTATGACAATGTACATGTTGACATCGTCTTCTTTCTTCTGTGTTCTCTTGACTTCCAGCTTCTGGCTGTCCCCGTGGCTTCTCTATCTGACTTAAACTCTGCTAATAAAGAAGTCCGGTGTTGCAGATTAAAGCCCAACCTGATCCAGTTGGGCCACACCTTAACTGAAGTAACATCTTGAAGAGCTCTTAATTTAAAATGGGCACACACCCACCAGAACACAGACCAGGACCAAGAATATGACCAAACTGGGTACACAATTAAATCCACCACACAAACCAAAAAAGGTTGTTATAAATTTAGCATGTTAAATTTCAGCCCCATGTTAAACGCAAAGAAAATATTAGAAAAATCTGCTCAGAAGGTAATGAGAAAGGATCCTAAAGGGTTGATTACAAAAGATCACTTAAATATAAAAATAGAAACTATTCAAAGAATTGATGTGCAAAAAGAGTCTAAAACTCACAAAAACCAAAATGATAAAATAAAGTCCTGCATTATCAGTAGTTATTTTAAATGTAAATAGCTAAATTCCCCAGTGAGTAGGCAGAAATTGGCAGAATGGAGGGAAAAAATGCATGACCCAACTATGTGTTGTTCAGAAGAGACACAGCTTAATTTCAAGGACACAAGTAGGTTGAAATTGAAAGGCTGGGAAAAAATAATACATGCAAATAGTAATCAAAAGAGAACAGAGGTGGCTATATTCTGACTAAACAGAATTTAAGTCAAAAATTGTTCAAAAGGACAAAGATGAGCACTACATATTGATAAATGGTCAAGCCATAAAAGGATATAGTGATTATAAACAAGAGAGCCCCAAAATATATGAGCAATCATTATCAAATTTAAGGGGAAAATATAGCATTATACATTCAGAATGGGGGATTCAATAATGGATAGAATATCTAGACAGAAGAACAGTAAGGAAATAGAGGACTTGAACAATACCAAAACAAATAAGACCTAGTATATATATATACAATATTTCATCAAGCAACAGCAGAATACACATCCTCTAAGGTAAACATGGTTCATTCCATAGAATAGACCATATGTTTGATAACAAAACAAGTCTCAATAAATTTATAAGTATTGAAATCATGCAAAGTATCTTTTCTGACCTTGTGGAATATATTTAGAACTCAGTGAAAATGGCAAAAATGGATAATTCACAGATATATGGAAATTAAACAACATGCTCTCAAACAACCAGTGAGTTAAAGAGGAGGGAACACTTCTGAATTCCTTCCATGATCAGTGATGTTTCTATACACCATAAAGGAATATCCTTAAAGGAAATCAAGATAACAATTCCCTTTACAGTAGCAACGAAAAGAATAAAATATTGAGAACTAAATTTCAACAAAGATGTAAAAACCTCTACATAGAAAACTAAAAAGCATTACTGAAAGAAATTAAATCAGAGATAAATGAATACAAAGCTATTCTGTCCTCATGAATTGGAAGAATTCAAATCATTAAGATGTCAATACTAATCAAATAAATTTACATATTTAATGCAATCCCACTCAAAATACCAATAGCCTTCTTTGAAACAATAGAAAAGCTAAGGAACAAATTTATATGGAAGGGCGTCGGACTCCAAAGAGCCAAAAACATCCAGAAAAAGGACAAACTTGTAAGACTTAACACTTCCCAATTTCAAAACTTATTACAAAGCTAAAGTAATCAGAACAGTGGGATAATGGCACAATTACAGAATAGATACTGATGGAATAGAATTAAGAGTGTAGAAATGAATCCACACATCTATGGTCAATTGGTTTTTGAATAGGGTGCCAAGTACACTCATTGAAGAGAGAATAGTGTCTTCAACAAATGGGGCAGTTTGTATTTGATAGAAAAATCAATGGAAAGTATAAAATATATATATTAAAGAGTTGAAACCATTCTTGTGATTGCCAAAACTTCAATCTACTGTCTATATAAGTAAATTAAACTGGTAAAAGAAAAAAATATATTCTCTAAAAATAATAAATATGAAGTATACAAAATTATTTAAGATCTTATTTTTTAAACCAAATTAGAAATGAGACATGGTAATATTACATGCCCCTTTAAAACTACCTGATGTAGAAACAATTAAGCAGGAAATCTACATATGCTTGATAGGAAATGGATAGGGCAGGCCTCTAAAAATGTTAGCATGTATCAGTTCAAAGCACAATAAAAATAAATACCATAAAGCAGAGACTCAAATCTATAGATTGTGTGTAATAATTTTAATTCAATGACTACTATAGAGATAAAAATTCTTGCCTACAACTCTGATTGATGAAAGTGAGAGCCACTGAGTATATACTTAAGATAGAAAGTACAAAGCCTGGGACTGTATAACATAATGAGCCATGTGGTGGAAGATGGACTGTGGTTAGCAGTATAAATAAGAGAGTGTTCTCTCATGAACTATAACAAATGCACAACACTAATACATAGTGTTAATAATAGGAGGTGTATGAAAAAATATACAAAATGTACAATATGGCCCATAGTTAATGATAATAGTCTGATCATGTTCTTTCATACTCTAATCTGTAAACAATGTCCCACAACAATGTAAGGTGTTGATGGAGGGGTGATGTATGGGAATTCTGCATATTATGCTTGATTGTTTCATAAGCTCACAACTTCTCTATTATAAATAAATGAATAAATAAATAAATAGATGTCTACCAATCTAGGGATAGTTACAAACTTTCTCTGAAAATTATCCTCACGAGTGAGCTCTTTCCTAGGCTATGTCTTTGGTTTTAGTAGCAAATGAATCTGATAAACCAGTACCATATAGATTGATCAAAGAGCATAAGATCAGCTGGTCCTTCCTCCAGCTTTTGCTATATCCACATGAAGGAAACATCTTTGCCGTGTCACTGATTTGGTTCTCTTCCACTAATGTATAATGAAAATACACTATATTTCATTCTCTAAAGACCCAAATTCCCATAGACTGTAATTTCTACAGTCAAGGGCAATGTATATTTATTTACCATCTATCCATACCTCCTAAAACACTATTTGGTTGAAACAGCTGAAAATCCATTATCATTAGGAGTCATGTATACCAATATATTCTAATTCTTCCATAGTTTCACATGTGAATGTTGTCATATTTGACTGCTTTATGAAACTATGAAGAGCATTGTGACTTTCTTTTGTGTGAATGGTTTTCAATGCTTGTGTCTAAGTTGGCCTAGCTTCTAAGCTGGTCCAAGTTGGTCTCACTCTAATTTCAACAATAATTTCTTAAGGTAAATACTGGATCTAGGGGGTGGGGGGAAGAAATAAATAAATAAATATTTTTTAAAAATACTAGATCTAATCAGTCCAATAATTATTTTCTCAAGATATATGCACAAAAATAGAGATTGCATTGTAACCTACATTCTTAAAGGGCACAGGCACAGAGACTGCTGGTTGCAACATCCTGATATCCCCTGTGGCATCAATCTCAGAAGTTGACCTAGATGCATTCATTGAAAGAATGAAAAATCTGCAGACCATTATCAATATGTTCCTAACAAAGGATATAGTAAAGTGTATAATGATGTATGGTTCACTGAAGATACACAGTTTTGCAATCTCTAAGAAAAAAAAGGCAATGTAATACTTGAGACTAAAAGCAATGGTTGTTAGAATTCTACAGAAGGCTAAGTATGCATGCACAGAAATCACAACCAGTGATTACAAGTCTCCTTGGCTCACAAAACACCTTTGTCAAGATTCAGATCAAAATCTGTGAATACCAGACTACAGGGTTTAAGGTTTTTTTTTAAAAATCTATTTGAGTATTTTAGTACTTATTTCATTAATACATGACAACATTTGTTGTAAAAATATAAAAATTACACATCAGGAATATATCTGTACAAAGGGAATACTTATATTCTTTCAAGTGAGAAATATCAGTAATAAGATTTTGGCTTTTATATATATATATTACTTAAATGAAGGTCAAATTTTTTTATCTTTTTTTGTTACCTCCTTTTTCACTTTTTTATCTTGAGCAACTTTCCATGTCACTAAACATTCTACAATAGCTGTCCTGTATGTATATAACATAATGGGACTGATTAGAATGAGTAAATGACCACAGATCCTAAAGATGATTAATAAGTTTTAACCATAACCAAGGAGCTCAGATAAAGAAGCAGAACACATAAAAAAAGATGTAACATGCAAAGAGGTAACGAAGTATGACGTTAACAATTTCACCAAGTAGAGGACAGGACAGCTTGAAGATAGTAGTATGGTTACTGTAAGGAAAAAAAAAAACAAAAAACTTATTTACACCATTATGTAAAATGTGTGAAAGCTGTCTTTGGCACTGTTCTTTAAGAACTGTCAAGCAAGGATTAATATAATCTTGGATATCTATAATCTTTTATTTAATAGCACCTTTTTCTTTTTCACGTAAGAATTTTACCATTTCTTCAGTGGGAATAAAATAGACATACTACATGGATGATGGAAGTCAGTGAATATTCAAATGATGTATGAAAAAAAGATAGACAGTTCTTTGTGATTACTACTGTGGACATTTATTAGTCACTTAGAAATTTGTTGCAATCAATGTAATCAAGCCATTTAAATGATTTTTCTAAAGCCTTTCACCTGACCAAGCACTCTCCTCATTGCCACCTTCATTTCTCTGTCTCTAAATGTGTAGATTACTGGATTTAGAAAGGGAGTTAAAACTGCATCAAATAGAGCTAGAAATTTATCCAAAAGTATTGAAGGAAATAGCCAGATACAGAAAAAAATCAGAGGACCAAAGAATAACACCACCACAGAAATATGAGCTGATAGAGTGGAAAGAGCTTTGGATGGAGCACCTGAGGAGTGTTTTTGAAGACTTGCCAAAATGAAGATGTAAGAGAGGATAAGTAAAATGAAAGCTCCCAAGGAAATGAACCCCCTATTAATAGTGACCATGAATTCCAGTTTATAAGTTTCTGTGCAAGCAAGTTTGATGAACCGAGGTATGCCACAGTAAAAGCTGTCTAATACATTGGGGCCACAGAAGGGCAAGTTTACAACAAAAGCCAACTGGCAATGAGTACATAAGTCCAGTGGTCCAGTTAGCCACTAAAATGAAAATACAACTTTGTGGGCTCATGAAGGTCAGGTAGTGGAGAGGCTTACATATGGCCACATATCTGTCAAAGGCCATGGCTATGAGGAGCACCATCTCAGTGCCTCCAACTGCATGGCTGAAGATCTGAGCTAAACTGCCTCCAAAGGAGATGGCTTTCTTCTTCTTGAAAAGATTATCTTGGGCCCTGCAAAGGCACAAAATAGGAGGTAAATGATGGAGAGGTTGGTAAGCAGAAAGTACATGGGGGAGTGTAAGTAAGAGTTAGAGGTCACAGTGACCACTATGAGGAGGTTTCCCATCATACTGGACACATAGAAAAGAAAGAAAATCAAAAGAGAAGACGCTGGATCTCCCAAGAGCTAGAAAGGCCCAGGAACACAAATTCAGACCCCACAGAATGGTTGGCTCTGTTCATTGTTCTTTGGCAGGTTCATTCTCATGTTACCTAAACGAAAAAATGAGAAAATTTAAATTAGTAGTACCATATTAATATCTTCTATGGAAAAGTACCTAAAGTGTGGTAATCAAATACCACCTGATCATTTCATTAAAAAATCAAATTACCTTTTTGCCACTATTGCTTTAGCTATGTAAGACATAAGTGAATTGTGTTGAGGTTTTGCTAGCATTAGGAATGGTGAATGGTCTAGAGGCCTGGTACACATGTAACTAGCATTTGATGTCAAATTGATATACCAGTATGATCCATGTTAGTTATCCTTCTCCTAGAGGAGTAACTACCAATCAGTTATACTTGACAGACCAAGAAGAATATTCTTATTGCAAAAGATTTATAAGGGAATCAAATGTGGCTCAAACAGTTGGGAGCCTGCTTATCACATGGGAGGTCCCACATTTCGGTCCTGGTGCCTCCTTAAGAAGATGAGCAGATGCTGCAGCCAACACAACCAGCTAGATGATGCACCCACCACAACAAGCAGATGTCACAAGCCAGCAGACTTGGCAGACCATTGGGAGCAGATGTGACTCAGGGTATTGGACATTCACCTCTCATGTGGGAGTTCCTGGGTTCGATTCCTGGTGCCTCCTGGAGAAGGCAAGCAAACAATGAGCTGACAGATGAGAGAAACACCTGGGAGAGGGGAGGATAAATTAAAAAATCAAAATAAATAATAAAAAAAAGATGTGTAAGATTCTGTGGCTTGCTTTGTTGTTTCACCCAAAAATTATCTTTCTCTATTTTATACTTCTGAAAACTTTATTCATTCTTTAATGTCCAGTTCAAATTGCACTTCTTCAGTGAAGCCAATATATATATAACCCAACTATACATCCAGTTTTACTTACTATGTTTCAAATTGTGTGCAAGAAACTTATCTAAACACTGGATATGCAGCCAAGAACAAAATAGAAACAATTCCTATTTTTCTATCGATTCTCATTCTGTCAGAGAAAAACACACAATTAAACAATAAAGAAGGTAGATTGTGTGCCTGGAGTTGATTTTACCATGGAGATATAAAGCAGGGAAAAGGGATAGGGCAGTATGGAGAATGCTATGATAATTTGGGGTGGACAAGGAAATTCTCACTGATTGGTTGACTTTGAGCAGAAATCAAAAGAAAGTGAATGAGGAAGCCATGAAGATATTTGCAGGCAGAGAAACAACTGAAGTAAAAGCCCTGAGGTATAAACAGACTTGTCATATTCAAAGAGCTATGAGAAAGCCAGACATGCTGAACCTGAGAAGTAAGGGGAGAATGAGGACATTAGGTCTGAGAGGTAACAAGGACCCAGATCCTGTAAAGCCTTGAGGGCCACTGTAAGGACTTTGTTTAAATCACTGAGTGAGCAAGTTAGAGGAACAAACAAACATAAGGGGGGAATGCAACTATGGACTAAAGTAGATTTACTATTATTCTGGTAAAGGAAAAACTTGTAATATTGACATAAAGACAGTGGTTACCAGAGGCTCTGAGAGGAGGGAGAAGGACTAAGTGGTGTAACATGGGACATTTTTGATGCATTGGAATCATTCTGCATGATATTACCATGACATATACCAGCCATTATACATTTTGTCAAAACCTATAAAACTACGTGGTGCAAAGTGTAAAACATAATGTAAACTATAGACCATGCTTAGTAGCAATGCTTCAATATGTGTTCATCAATTGCAACAAATGTACCACACTAATGAAAGATGTTGTTAACCAGGAAACGTGTGGGAGGGGAAAGGGTTGGGGCATATGGGAATGCCCTACATTTTCAAAATAACATATATGTAATCTAAAGCTCTTTTAAAAATGAAAAAAATATTTTAAAAAAAAAGCACTGAGTGAAATTATAAGTAACTGGAGGGCTTTGAACAGAGGCATGGCAAAATCTGGCCACATTGTTAAAGGATCATTTAGGCTGCTGCCTTGTGAATACACTTCAGAGTCTTCAGGATAAAATCAGGCAAATTGGTTAGAAGGTATTGAAGAAGTCTAAGCAAGAAACAGTGGTGGCTTCCCAGTCTACAAGTTCCAGCCTGAAGACTGAGTCTTTGTCGACACCTGGAAAGAAAATAAATTAACTCCTAACTGGGAGGGTTCATTTCAAGTTTTATTGAACACAAACACTGCTGTAAAAACTGCAGGAAAAAAATCTAGACCCATTACACCCGCATCAAAGGACCTATCTCTACTCCCACACCTGGACCTGAAACTCCTCCCTCCTAGACTGGGACCACAGATGAGCAAAACCATTTACACCTGACCTTCAGATCCTCTAAACCTTAACCCATCCCAACATGAGTTCACCTTTACTTCTACTCTTACTCAGTCTTTTGTGTAGACAGTCCCTCACTTACATCACTATAACAGTCACTGAGAGAACCAGCTCCCAAGTCATCCAGCTTGATTTCTGTGCTCTAAAAGGAGTCTATCCTTCTTGAAGAGGCCTCAGGGACCAAAGGGCACTAAGCTCCTCTGACAAATATCTATGCCCAGAACCTAAAGAAAAGAGGTGGGAAAGAGACTCATGTTGGGCATGGCAAAATGTTTAAGAGAACACACACTTCAAAGGCTAAACTTATGCTAGCAGAAGGAGGAGTCTGTGTAATGATAGGAAAAAGCTGCTGTACTTATATGTCAAACAATACCGCCCCAGATGGGTCAGTTACCCAAGTCCTGCGAGATCTCACAGCCTTATCTGAAAAATTAGTCAAAAATTCCAGGATAAACACCAACCCATGGACCAGTTAGTTTAACTCTCTCTTTTCTGGGCCTGGGTCTCGAATTATAACTATGTTAGTCAGAATCCTTAGCATACTCATTGCCTTACCCTTCCTAGTCCCTTGTTTTATTTCCTTAATCCAACGAATTGTTCAAAAGATGTATGTAATCCCCATGAGGAAAAATGGGCAATCTAGACCCAAGCATGATGTTGCTTAAACAAGCACCAGCCAAATTCCAAACAACCCCAACGGAAAATTATCTAGATCTAAAAAAAAACAACTGAATCCACATATAATGAGTGGTGTGAGTTGAGTCCAATAAACTATAAAAAGAAGAGGGGGAATTGAGAGAAATAGAACAAAGGGTGGCCTCTTCTCAAACTGAATTCCCTATTCCCACTTATCTAACCCTCCCACATTCTAGGTGGCCTTTTTTCAGAAACTTTCCTTGTTCCTGCTTATCTAATCCTCCCACATTCTTGTTTGAGTCATTTCCCCCAAAACCCACATCAGTAAAGGGGATAAACTTGGAGACTGAGAACTTACCCTTACACCTTTTGCCTTAGGATTGGGTTAGTTTTCACACCTAAAATTGTAAGCCCACAACACACAGCCAATGGGAGATGGGTAAGGTTTGGGAGGGAGGGAAATGGGACATTGGGTCAGGGGAATTATATAATCTTTGTTCTTGCACTGATCCCGTGCACTTGCCCACTTCCATTAGCCTGGGTGTGTGCCCTTTCTCAAGAGGAAGAAATAAATTACTGCTGCCTCTAGTCCAACTCTCTGTCTTCAGAACTTTTATTTTAAGTAAGTCGTCGCCGTCCCATTCAATTCCAAATAGAACAGTGTTTTTATGTCTTAATCTTAGTTGTTTAAAAATTAATTTCAATTTTTATTTCATGGTGAACAGAAAGTGATATCTGTCTTTTCCTAATTTTTAGATTTATTGGGATTTCCTTTGTGGCCTAATACATGGTCAAATTTTGTGAAAGTTCCACAATCATTTAAAGAAAAGATGGATGGATTCTTAATTTTTTGTTTTACAATTCAGTATTCATCAACCAGACATGAATTACTAAATATGTTATTTAACATTTGATGCTGATTATTTTGTCCACTTGATTAATAATGGGTCAAGAGAGGTAAATTAATGTTTGATGCAACTACTCTGTTCCTAACGATTTCTCCTAATATCTCCTGATGTTTTTATTTATAAATTTTGCTTTTATTTTGCATGATGCATGGATATTCAAAAGTGTTAGGTCTTCATTTTGAACTGAAATGTTAACATCATTTTATCTCTTTGTTGTCTAATTTAATGTTTCTAGCCTAAATTCCATCTTTTCTACTATTAATATTCTTTAATATTCTTTTATTTTTATCTTTTTTTCTTAGATGACTCTCTTATAAACAGCATAGAGTTGAGTTTTATTTTTCAGAAAGTCTGAAAATCACTTTTTAAAATTGAATATTTCAATCACGGTTTGATTAGAAAACTAAAAGCTACTTTAAGCATTTCAATTAAAGAGGGATTTAGAGTACTGGAGGTTTACAGAACTATTTCAATCCCTGGGAAAGCAAATGTCAGGAGGCTACTTTACAGGAATCTAGAAGTACAAGTATCACAGGTAAGCCCCAATTAATGATTCCAGCTGCCTGTGGACACTTCTAAGGAGAAATCCCAAAGGGAAACCTCCACCAGTGCTCTCAGTGACTGATGCTCACACATAGTCTCTGCCCACAGCAGATGATTCTCAGGAAGACCCAGCACTACCCCTGGGGTTTTGGTTTGTCTGCACACCACTGCTGCATGTGACATCTTGTAAGGTTCAGACAGTGTGATGTCTTCAGCATGGCGAGCCAGCAGACCATCCTGTGAGCTAGAAAGATGATCAAAGAAAATAAAAATATGATTCCATTGTCTTCCAGCTCCCTTTATTCCTGAAGAGAAATCTGTTGTCAGATGCTTGTAGGTCATTTCAGTTCTCACTTTGGCTGCCTTTTAAGTTTTCTTTACCTTTAGAGTTCTGCATTTTCCATGCAATGTATCTTGGCACAGAGTTCTTTTGGTTCATCCTGCCTATGACTCGTGGGGAATTCTGAATTAGTGATGCCTTCAGCATTGCCTCACCGCAGCTCCATCTTTCCAAGTTTGTTTGTGTTCACAAATTCAAGTTCTGGATTTAGCTTGCTTTGTTTTTCTTTTTTTTTCCCCAGGGAGAGAGAGGTATCTTAATTTGCCAGGCTGTTATCAGAAGTACCGCGAATATAAACAGTGGGGATTTATTGGCTCATGGTTTTGAGGTGAGGAGAAGTTCACAGTCCAGATATTGGCAAGGCTGGCTTTCTCCCCAGAGACTGTAGCATTCTGGAGCTGGCTGCCTGCAATCCTTGGGGTTCTTTGGCTTTCCTGTCACATGGCAACATCCCGTGCTTCTCTTCTGGGTTTCTGCTGACTTCTGGCCTCTCCTCATGGCCTCTCCTTTTAAGGTGTCCAGTAATCCTGATTAAGACCCAACTTGGCTTGGTTCTCCACACCTTAAATAAAATAACATCTTCAAAAGGTCCTTTTTATAAAGGGCTCACACTCCCAGGGATGTGGATTGTGACTAAGAACATGTCTAAACTGGGGTACATAATTCAATCTACCATAGAAGGAAATGCTCAGAAATTCCTCTTTATTTCTTGAGAAATCAAAATGAAATATAAAGTTTATTATATCCAGTATCTAGTTATTCTTTACTAAGATATTCAGCCCACATCATCTGTCATAAACTCCTGCCTGAAATATTTACATTTATTAAAAAAATGGGATGATCTTTATTACTCAAATGATTAAAACAATTGATATTTTTAAAAGCAGAAAATCTATATCTCCATCAAAAATAAATACAAAGTTCATAGTTTTGAGAATGTTCTCCTCCTTTAATTACTATTGTGGAGTCTGGTTCTGGTTCTTCTGATTGGCTCCTCAGTACTAGAGATATTCTGAAGGATTTACTTATGTAAGATTTACCTTTTCTAGATTTCATTCTCTTTCCCTGAAGACAATGTGCATGTCCAGAGTGAATTATTTAGCATTCCTGGGTAATCTTGATGCTGCTTCTATTAAACTTTTGGTCTAAAACATGATGTTCCCATAGGTATACGATGAAACATAATTTTGAAAGTCTTCAAAGAAAACATTATATTAATACCTTTTGAAAATCTAAGTCAAACAGTTCATTTCCCACCATTAACACTAATGTAAACAGACCTTTATTTTTGGACTGGCCAATATCCCCAAGAATAAGAAATTCTAGTCAAAATTCACTCTTTAATTCTTTGCGTTAATCTTTCCAAATGTTATTTTAAAAAGCTAGTGGATTATTGCTTTCCTTTCCAGAGTAACAGGGAAAACAACATCTCTCTTTCAGCAAATAAAATGCTCATTCTCTGTAGAACCAATCATGTATTACTAATAAATGCAACCCAGAATTTCTACCACACATTTTATTCTGGGTGCTAAATGCCTCATGTACCACCTTTACTTAGATATGTTTTTATGGAGAAGACAGATACAGATATTATTAGTTCATATTTTCTACATGGCAACTATGAAGCTTGGTGGAATTGATTGTACTATTCAAGACAGTAGTCAACCCAGGGCAAGAATCCAAGACTCTCTTTAATTTCCCAAAGATGCTGCTTGCTTTCCAAAGCCTCTTAAAATGTAAATGTCTCTCAGAAGCATCACTAGTCTCAAGGCTATGGTTATGTGTCCTAAACAAACCTGGCCCCAAGAAATTAAGGATATATACCACAGTTCAGGTCTTATAAACTTATTCTGATGTTTTCAGACTGCAAGCTCTCTACACCCTTCCAGGTTTTTTTATGTCAAGGTCTAAGGGTGTGGGCCACTGAAATTAGTGCTGAAACCTTGTTTCTTCTTCACTGCCAAGGTTAGAGAATGGTCCTTTGCTCACACAGGGACCACCATGCCTTCAAGACCTTTCTGCGTGCTTCAACTTCTGTCTCTACTTCTGTCTCCACTGGGACCTGCCTCCTCTCCAGCTTCACTTCCAGTCCAGCACTGGGCTGTGTACCGTCTGCTGCCCCCACCTGCCTCTGCCTACTTCTCACTGTTGTCTGCTCTTGCCCAGAGCCCTCTCCCACATTTGTTTCTGCCTCTGATTCTACTTCAGGAGTTTTTAGTATATCTTGTAACTTCACAAAACTCCAGGTGTGTATCAGACACAGTTCTCCAAAGAAACATGACCAACAGGCTAGACATAAAGAGATGGATTTTCAGGAACTGGCTCCCACAATAGTGGGGCTGGCAAGTCCAAGAGCCATGGTGTAGGTGGCAGGCTGGAAATCCTCACAAGAGTGAATGTTGAAGACTTGAATCTAGATTTATTATTGTTTCTAGAACCCTAAGTCCTTTACTCTTTAAGGCCCCCAACTGGTTGGAAGAGACCCACCCACATTATAGAGGGTGATATCCATTATATAAAGTCACTGATTGAAGATGCTAATCCCATTGGACCAAACCACTGTACCCCATAGCCCTTTAAAGCCTCCAGCTGACTGGATGAGGAGGCTCCTCTCATGGTTGAAGGATGCTGCAAGGCTCAGAAATGCCTCCCCACCACGGAGTCCTCTGCATTTGTTCCTCCCTGGGGTTGCCAAGTTAGCCCCAGGCTCACAGACTCAGATCCTCTAACAAAGTGAGGTTCTCGTGTGTCCCACAGGCTGGCAGGCCCTGGGGTTTCCCACCGGCACCCATTGGTTTCTCTGTCAGATTTGTTGGCTGCCCTCAGTTTGTCACCAAGGCAGCTCAATTGACATTTCACTGTGAGTTCTCTTATTTGCAAAGAGCTAAAACAAGTCAAGTTCTTAGCTGTGAGCTACCTTTTATTAAATAAAGACAAAAGTCATCTGTCATCTTCCATGTCTTTGCTCATTTGGACACATGGACACTTGATAGACTCCAACGGCTTCAGAAAGAAGAAAATGAAATAGGGCTCCCTGGACATGTGCTTGCTGGGTATGAAGCCAGGATTACACCCTCAGCCACATGCCCAGGTGGAGACACGCACAGCAGCTGGAGATGCTGGTCGCCCCAAGCCCACTCTCAGTGTAGGTGCAGGTAGAAAACGACAAGGTAGGGGCAGTTTTATTTAATTCCATTTAGGAAGAGATATTTGGGAAGAAACACTTTGATAGGTAAATGTGGATTAAGAATGGGATCCTGAAGTTGGCTCAGCCTTCAAATGAAGATTTCTAAATACTGTACATTAGACAAAGAGAGGACTTTGTTATACTCCTGAGAAAGAGTAAAGAGAGGAAAGGGAAAAGGAGAGAATGACTGTAGGCAGCAAGATGGAGGATGGCTAGACTTTGGGTAAAGTTGCCCTGCCCTATGACCCTCTTGTGTTTGGTTAATTTCAGACAAAATCAAAACACTTTGCTTGAATAGAGTTATGCCGATACCAGTGAGATGTTACATTTTTTTGTGTGCAGACTGACCCATAGTGAAGCTTGCTGCTCTTGTTAAGCTTATATTCAAGAGAGGATAGAAACAAACAAACAAACAAAAAGCAAACATATAAATAAAATGATTTAGTAGGGTGATTAAGCGTTATAAAGAAAATAAACCAGGGTAATGGAAAGGTCTCTCTTATGAGTGATATTCGTGCTGAGACTGCAAAGTTAAGAAAATGCTACTCTTTCTTCCAAAATGATAAATGTTCAAATGTTTTGTTAGTTTATTGTAAAGAATGAAAAGATGAAACTGACAGTTCAGATCTGCAAGAAGCTTAAGATCTAAGAGAAGGAATAGGGTACAACCAAAGTGTAAGGCATCTAATAAACTTGTATGAACTCATACCTCTTGGACATAAATCCAGCTGGATTTGATCTCTTTGAGCACTGAGAGACTGACTAGCTGGCTCGTGTTAAAGACGTCTTCCTGGACAAGAAAGAGTAGACCAGTCAAGGCTCTTGGCTGAGATCTTCAGAATCTAACTCAGGCTAGCTTAATGAAAATGGACAATTATTGAGAGAGCATGGAGGGTGTAACAGTTTGGAGTCATTTCATGAATCCTAAAAATAAAAAGATTATGTTTTTGAACTAATCCATTCCTGTGGGTGTGAGACCCTTTTGAGTGAACTAGGTCAGTGAAGTGTGACTTAGGTTGAGTCTCCGCCCTTTTGCTGGGTCTGTATACACGGAGGCACAGAGAGAGACACAAAAAAGAAAGCACCACCATATTTGATCCTGCAATGTGTGAGACAGGACTCCAAGTTCACCCACAGCTGAGCTCAAGGATAAAAGCCCCAAGAGAATCAAAGAGCTGAAACCCAAGGAGAGATTAGCCACATGCCTGATAGCTCATAGCTGAACTCAAGAAGAAAGCAGAGCAGCCAAGCCTGAGATAGAAGGCCCTGTAAGAGACAAGCCCTATGCCTGGCTGCCCACAGTTGAGCTCCAGGAAACAGTAGATTCTGGAGTGGAAGGCAGAGACCTTAGCAGAGATCAGTGGCCATCTTGGTTCACCACATGGCTGGAAAACAGGATCAACAGTAGCTGACTTTGGTGAGAAAACATCTCTGATGGTGCCTTGATTTGGACATTGCACAGCCTTGGAACTGTAAGCTTTTACCCTAAATAAAATCCCCATTACAAAAGCCAACCCATTTCTAGTACTTTGCATCAACAGCCCTTTGGCAAACTAGGACAGAGAGGTTCTCAGAAGTGATGGGAAAGTGAACAACAGTCTTGAGAAGAAGGCAGGGACCAGGGGGTGCCAAAGTGTACTCGGCAGCAAAAATCCACTCAAGATGCCATCACTGTCCTGCTTTACGGAGCCCCACTTGCCTCCATGGCTGAACCCAATGACAGAACCACTCTGCCTCATCACACAAACCCTGACTTTCCTGTCCCTTCTGCATCATACCCACAGGGTTCAAAATCACAGGATGAGCCAAGAAAACATTCCTTAGGGGCCTGGGAAAGAACAAATCTGGACAGTTTCCTCTGGTTTCCACAATGATTGATGAAAGTTCTGTAATCTACTAAAACTCAAACAATGGGGATTACACTGAAATAGGAAAGAAGATAGTATTTTGGAAATCAAGAGAGTAAAAAAGACAAATATCCAGTATACTTCACCATGCACTTTCACCTTTGTTCCCTTGCTACTACTTCAAAATAAAAAGCTTTTGCCTAGCGTAACTATTACATTTTTTTTTTACTATTTAATTGAGTCATTATATTTTTATTAATTTTGGCAAAATAGTAACTATAACTTTTAATGTCACCAGTTGCCCTCACCCAGCTCCAAGAGGAGAATCTCTTCCACTGCTTAATCCATTGCAATCCCAACTAAATTTTCTCTAAGAGACCTGGTTGAAATGCAAATTCACATGTATTGAATCAGAGCCTTTGGGAGCAAGATCCTGCTATCTGAATTATTACAAGCTCTCTGGGTGATTGAGGACCATAGTCTATAGAAACTTCTGAGTTGATTGAAAGATTCTATATTTGTACCTTCCTATATGGTAGCCAGTAGCTATATGTAGTTATTAAACAAATGCTTATATGGATGAGGAACCAAATTTTTAATTTTATTTAGTTTTTTGGGTTTTTTTTTAGTTTTTTAAAGATACTTAGATTACATAAATGCTACACAAAAGATACAAGGATTCTTACATGCCCCACTCCCCACAACTCCCACACTCTCCCACAGAAACATCCTTCATTAGTGTGGCACATTATTCATGATCGATAAACACATTCTGGGGCTTTGCCATAAAGCATGGACCATAGTTCACATTGTAGTCTATACTGTCTCCCACACAGTTCTGTATGCTATGTGATGATATAAATGGCCTATATCCGTCATTGCAACATCACACAGGATGATTCCTAAGTCCTGAAAAAACCCCTTCATTACAACTGTTTTTCCCTCTCCCTGCCCTCAGAACCTCCAGCGACCACTGGCTGCACATCAATGTTGTAATTTCTTCCATTGCTAGAATCACAACATGTCTAAGCAGAATACCTGTAAGTCCACTCTAGTCCATAGCTCTTTCCCCAATCCCAAGGATTCTGGAATGGCAACGTCCAATCCACCTCCAATTGAGAGGAGGCCTACATCCCCATGGGGAGGATGGATGGGACCATCTTGCCCACAGCCGCAGACTCTCTCTGTTCCCAGGGGTAGCCGTTGTCCACCATCATCTCCATGCCAGTTGTTCTGGGTGAGTCCAATGAGCTGTAGAATAGATGTTGCAACTCCACCGAAGCTCTGGGCCCACCTGGCACATGGACAGCCCAAAGACTTGAGTCTCTGGATGTACATCTCCAAACTCCAGCACCAAGTATAGGTTTAAACAGAAAGGACTGATGAGCCATATGAAGGGAAGACACAGTTGAGTCCAATTCTGTCACTCTCAGGAGCACAAACTCCAAAGTAGGGCCCAATGGCAAGGCACCAAACTCCAGAGCTATCCACCCTGACAGGACCTGGGTGTCTCCAGAACCCTCAGGAGCCCCATCATTTGGGGTGGTATCCCCTTTGGAAGTGTATGAGATCCTGCTCAGATGTGCATAAGCATTACCTCTGGGACAACCTGCTGGCTAACTTCAAAGTCTCCTAGCCATGTAAACTCATCTGTCTTTACCTTTTCCCCTTATTTAGTTTTAATTAGAATTTAAAGTGCCACATGTGGCTAGTGATTATCATATTGGATGGTGCACGACTCTAATACTAAGCACTATTGACACACAATAGTAGGGAAAAAGGAGAAGTATTAATTAAAATATATAAGTATATACATGGGATGACAAGGAAGAAAATATTGGTAGGAACTTTAGCCCTCTTTTGTGCAATGGTACAAGAGTGTAGCTTACATTTATAACTCCTATGTATTTAATATTTCCTTCATTTTCAGCCAGAAGCTATACTGATCAGAGCTCTTTATGTGATTGATGATCCAAAATATCATTCTAGAAAGATCTTGGCCCTTGTTGGTCCTGAGAGTCTTGTGTAACTAATAGTCTTCCATTTACTTTACCACTGGACCTAGGAGGATAAGGAAGTGCTCCAGGGGATTCCTCTATTCCATCTATATCATCCCTCCCCTCCATTGGTGAAATAGCAATCCTTGCCCCCTTGATAGTTAGAATTTGTTTTTATCCTATCCAAAATGACATCTTCTTTTTTGTTTGCCTGGTAGCATGAGCCCTTGTAAAGACTGGTCAGCAGTCTGTGGTGGATGCTGAGATGCATTGCTTTGATCCCTTTTCTGGAAGGAAGGGCCTTCTACTCCAGCCCCTTGCAACTTGCCTCAGCTGAAGGAAGCCATTTCATGAAGCTCACACCCCTTTACATGGGTGGCCCAATCCAATGATTGATCAGTGCCAGCATATAAATGTCTCACCCTCTCACTCAACTGAGGACAGGTCTAAAGACTCAGCCTATCTTAATCTCCATAGGGTTGGCTGAGTTTTCATTTGAGACTGCCACACATCTTGACTTCACTTTCTGCCAAATTCTGCTTCTGTCCCTTCCCTTTGACAGGTGTAGATTCCAGGAGCATTTCCTAAGCAACCTCCTGCATACTAACCTCTATCTCAGAGTCTGCTTCCTGGGGAAATCCATCTGCTAAACTGTCTTATTCCAATTCCAAAGAACAATTATTTTATTCACAGGTGGAAGCAATCCTCCCTTGGGCATTAAAATCCCCAAACTAGAGATAGCTAGAGTTACAAGTATGATAAGTAGACATTTTGTGAATGGATCACTTTTCCTGATTCCATGTATTGTGATGTATGCACATAACCACCCCATACATCATTCACTGAATGCAGAGTGTCTATCATACACTGAAGTTCTGCACCACAAGCTCACAGGGCATTGTCTCCAATCTGGCACCATCACTAAGGTGTCAATTATACTTCCTTTCACTTTTCTAAGGCCAGATGCTTCTGGGTACTGGATAAAACCACTGAACCCCACTGGGATCATCATCAGAAGAGGGACACAGCATCCCAACAAGATTCATGTCAAGAGGGTTACCTTCAAATAGGAAAGTCACAACTAAAACACTGATGCTATGTTGTCTTTAAGCTCGATGGCAAGGAGTTGTGTAAGATGGGGTAAATATACTTTAAATGAAAGAATAAGTGGAATGTGGCATGTGGCTCGGTAACCACAGGGTAGGTCCATGAAATGGAAAGTAATCTGGTTTGTTAAAAATTGAAGGCAAATAATTAATCTCAAAAGTGAACTTTATACTCTAAATAATTTAGAAATGTCCATTAATAGACAAATAAATATTTGATATCTAAGTTAATTTTTTCACATATTTTTAATGAGGGCTTTTTTGGCATTAAATCTTTAGTGAGCATAATTTGAATTATTTGATACACCCTAAAGTAAAATAAAATCATTTCACTGAAATATTAGACAAGTCTGACTTTCATAATTGAGATGAATCTTCTCACTAGTCTGATAACTGAATTTTCTGCATAGTTAGGCTCCATGGGACATGAGTGACCACTTGGGCCTTTTCCAAAAGTAAGGTGATGAGTCATTCAAGATTACTCCAAGTGTCAATGAAGGCTTAAAATGTGCAAAGTAGTGCAAATGTTAAGTAATGTCAGATAGCCTAAGTGATTAATTTGAGTTATTTGAATAGTTGTAAAGCCTTTATTTTGGAAAATTTGAAAATTAGTGGCAGTTAGGTAAAAAATTTCCCATATATTTGGTTGCTGACTTGGCTCAAATATGAACTAAAAATAACCTTAATGTTTTTCCATATATACGTGAATTTTACATACTCATGCATTTACACATGCACATTCATAAGAATTAAAACCAAGGACACCTTCACAGATAACATGATATGAAAGCTTTTTGAGAAATGCATGATTTCTCCACACAGAGAACCCTGTATTAATCTGTAGAAACTGCTGAGCACTGAGCTGAGCAACCTGAGCTGCCAGGTCTCAGTGTAGTCTATTAAGACAACGAGCCAAAGTGAAAGTAACAGTCAAGTTTTTCATCAATTCCTGCATTAGTATAAGCAAGAGCTTCAACAGGAGAAAGCACCAGCCCCCCGCCCCATTCTATTTTCCCCATGAAGTGTGACAGTCAGATGACAGCAGATGGGTCAGCACAGAAATGGTGCCGTCAGCCCTGGACAAGAGGCTCCTAGCATTTTATGCACCTGGGGCTGAACGGGGGTGGGGAGAGGAACGGAGTTAGGAGTGGAAAAGTGTGGAGCCCTGGGTCAGGGTGGAGGAAGGGTTTTGGAGGCCTCCCTCCCCCTCCCAACAATGAGGTCTTGGCAGTGCTGCTCAGTGAGGACCTCAGGATAGGAATACAGACACAGGTAAGGGCACAACTGGCAGGGGACCGAGTCCTTGCCTGCAGCTCCCTGCAGAGACCACGCTGCACTGGTCAAGCTCTAGGTCTGTGTGGGGAGGGCTGATTCCCCATGAGGCACGGCAGTAGAAGTCATTGTAATTTGCCTAGGGTTGTTTCTGAAAGATCACACATAGGATTCTGATCAGTTGTTGGACTCCTCAGAATCAGTGTATGGAGGGCATGGAGGTGAATGAAAATATCAGGTATGTAAACCCACAAGAGATTCCACGTGGCAAGAAATGGAATTAGAAAGGAAACTAAGATCAGGTCACAAAGGGCATCACAGCATGCTGACAAGCATTAATTGCATTCTGCAGCTCAGCACCAGGACCTCAGCAGATATTATCTCTAAGCTGGAGCCATAACTAAGTCTTCCATCATCCTTCCTCTCATTCTACTAAGACCACCTGCTTCTGGGTACAGGACAAAAACTACCAAATCCT
This sequence comes from Cabassous unicinctus, assembly GCA_029593785.1. Lineage (NCBI taxonomy): Eukaryota > Metazoa > Chordata > Mammalia > Cingulata > Chlamyphoridae > Cabassous > Cabassous unicinctus. The sequence goes on from JAQZBX010021771.1 coordinate 20,210, forward strand.
TAGATTTAGCTAGCATGACTAGGCATCTCACAGTACTCAAGTAATGAGGAAGATTTTTTAAAATTAAATTTCTATGGAATTATTTATATAAAAGAAAAATGTACAAACTATAAATCATGAATATAAATCATGAATTTGTAGATTGATGAATTTTCACACAGGGAACTCATTCATGTAACCATAACCTAGATCAAGAAATAGAACAATATACTACTTCATGCCCACAAGGATAGCTATTATTTAAAAAAGGAAAATAACAAGTGTTGGAGAGGCTGTGGAGAAATTAGAACTTTAGTGCATTGTTAGTGGGGATGTAAAATGATGCAGCCACTGTGGGAAACAATATGGTGGTTCCTCAAAAAGTTACATAGAGAATTACCATATGACCCAGCAATGCCACTTCCAGGTTTATGCCCAAAGAGACTGAAAACAGGGTCAAAAGCAGATACTTGCACATCAGTGTCCATAGCAGCATTATTCACAATAGCCCAAAGCTGGAAACAACCTGTGTCCATCAACAAATGAATGGATAAAGGAAATGTGATACATTCACATAATGGAATATTAATTGGTCATAAGAAAAATGCAGTTAAGAGACATGCTGCAACACAGAAGAACCTTAAAAATGTTATGTTCAGTAAAATAAGAAGACACATAAGGGTAATATTGTATGGTATTGATTATAAGTGATGACTACAAACAGCACATTTGCAGAGGTAGAAAGGAGACTAGAGGTTACCACGGGAGATGGGATGGAGAGATGAGGAGGACGGGAGACAGGGGAGTGCTTGTTTGTGAACTTTTTAAAAAGTATCAATATAAAAGAAAAGAAAAAATGTAATACTAAAATAAAAAAAAATCCTATTCAGCCAATTTTCCCAACACTATCAGTATTACTACTACTATTATTTATTGTGATGGGGTAATAAACTTAACTCATAACTATGTGCAGAAAAATATAATTTGTTAATTTTTTCTATAGTTAATCTGGTCTTCCTAATATGATCCATCCCTAAGTAGCACCAACCTCTGTCCCTGAGGCCCCTTCAGACAAAGGCACTAAACTAAATGTCCATTTGGATTTAAACCTTAGTCCAATCTTGTAATTCAAGTACCTCTCTTGGGTAATGCTCAATCTCTCTAGCAGTGAATGCACCGTCTCTTAGAAGTTTCAATCTTCTGCTCTCCCTCCCTGTTCTTTCTCAGATGGTATCTGTTTATGAGGTAGGGGCATGCCAGAGAGGAAGAGCAGAGGTCGTTTGGCACAGTGCCTCCTTGCTCCTCTGATCTCTGGATCGACGTCCCCTGCCTGCATGGTTGGTGTTTGCTCTGTTCATATTTGCAGCTGAAGTCAGCAACTGGACTATGTCCTGGCCCTCCCAGGAAGATTCAGAAACAAAAAGAGAACATGTATTGAAGCATTGCTCCAATGGAGGATGTAGTTGATGTGGGAAAGTGTGGGAGGGGGAGGGAGGCAGGGCACATGGGAATCCCTTGTATTTTTTATGTGTCATTTATGTAATGCAAAGATTCTTTTAAAAAAAAATTTAAAAAAAGAGAGAGAAATAGAACTTTACCAATATATCAGAAATCATCTTCATGGCCCCCTAAATGTCATCAACTACCCCACTGACTTCTAACAGAATAGGGTCATTTTGCTTTTTTTAAACTTTACATAAACAGAATCATACAGTGTACTTTTGTGTGTGTCAGGGTCTTTTGCTTGACAGTGTGTGTATGGGGTCCACCACTGTTGTACATAGAACAGTATTTTGTCCATTTTTTAAACTTCCCCACAATTTAGTCATTTTACTGTGAGCAGACATCTGGGTTGCTTCCAGTTTGTATCTATTACAACTGGTACTACTATTAAGATTTTTGTACTTGAATTTATCGTATGTATGTACATGTCTGTTGTGTATATACCTAAGGATGGAATTTCTCATTCAGAGTGCAGGTGTCCTGAGCTTTAGTAAATACCATGAGTTTTCCAAAATGATTATATCAGTTTACACTTCCATCAACAGCTTATATGAATTCCAGTTGACCCATGTCCTTGCCAACACTCAATTTTATCAGACTTCTGCAATTTTAGTCTCGTTGGTGTGAATATAGGAGATTTTAAATGTTCAGTTCAGTCCCACATTGGTAGTCTACTATGTGCCTGAAGGTGAGTGGTCTTTCCTTAGATGCAAAGATGAATTAGATACAATCCCCATCCTCCAGCACCTTCTTCCCATTTATATGAAATAAACCATGACTTAATTACTTTTCTTCAAAGTCAATGATGCTTACATAAGAAACTGTCTATACTATTCCAGGAGTGTTTTATAGGCCACAGGAGGGTTCTATAGAATTCTCAATCCATACACAGGTGAAAAAGTTGCTCTACAATTTTGGTATAATTAACTTAATTACCTTAAGGGAAAACCTAGAGGCAGTTCACATACTAACAAGCCTCACCTTAACAATATGCTTGGAAATTGCTTCTGCCATAAAGAAGACATTAAACTTTTTCACTATATCAATCAGAAGGGAATTTCACCATAAGTAGAAGAAATACAAAAACAAAATTGTTGCTTGAGTAAGCATGTGAGGTACAGGTCTATATTTAACAGAGTGACTGTAATGGACTATCTTTGAAGATATAAAATAGAAATCTAAATAATGACATATTTCAACCCTCCAATCCAAATGAATAAATTTCTCAGAAGGAAGGGAAGGGATGAACGATTTTTCAGAAGTGGACCTTTTTTTGCCCAACCTAGAAACCGAGGTCCTTTCCATGCCAGGGCTTAGCAAGCAGAGCATTTCGCTTTTTCTTGGCATAGGAGAAACAAAGGAGAGGAGACGCGAAAGGCAAAGACAACAAAGTGGTGACAGCATTACTAGCTCTGATGACGGGGTGAGCCAGTGAGCCAGTAGCCCTGGAGACAGGCCTCGGCCCCCAATCTCCCGAGAGCCGCGCCTCCAGAGAGCTTCTGGGACCCAAGACCAGCACCCCTTTGCATCAAAAAAGAGTCTGAAAGAGATTCTGCATTGCTGAACGCGGTCGCATCGCTTCCCCAAGCTTTGACTGAGTGAGCAGGTGCTGTCAGGTGGATAGGTACCTGGCGTGGGAAGACAGGCACGGGCTGGCCCCAAAGCCTCATCGACGAGCCCAGCCCCCCTCCCAGCTCCAGAAAAGCATCATTTCCCCCAAACTGCTCTCCTACTACTTATCCCTGAGGTCTGAAACTCCGCAGTGATTAATGCTTTCCTTTATGTCCCCATAGTCCTCTTGGAGTCTGCAAACATGCCTGGGAGATTAACGGCTTTCCCTGGCGACAGAGAGATTGGGGCGTGTGTGCAGGCTCAAGGCAGGTAGGAAGGAAAGCTATGGGTTCTTCAGGAAAGGAGGTGCCGTGGCAGAAGGGAAGACCTGGTCTTCTCCAAATTGTGCCTACGACGGTCGTCATGCAGTTACCTCGTGGGTGCACGTCCTTGCTAGTGAAGAGGTGACAAAGGCAACGTGGGTTTCTTGACTGACTCACTGAGCTCCTTTGGGCACTGAGTGGCTTCCTTAGCAACTGGGCTCACGGCTGCGGCGATTTTCTCAAGACCGCATGTGTCCTCCCTGGGTTCTGCTTGGTTTTCAGGGACTAATGCCTTAGCTTCCTCGGGCTGCATAACAAAGTTCCACAAGCTGGGTGGCCTGAAACCATGGAAGTCCAGTGTCTCTCAGCTCTGGAGGCCAGACGTACGGAATCTGCAGGGTAGCGCCCTGCCTTACACCTCCCAGTCTCTGCTGGGTTCCCAGCAATCCTCCCGCTTCAGCCCCTGCCTCAGTCGTCTCGTGGCCCTCTCCTCACCTCCAATTCACTCCTCATATGGACGCCAGTCCTTGGGGGTTAGAGCCCCCAGCTCCACAGACCCTATTTCCAAATAAGGCCACTTTCACTGAACTGGGGATTAGGACTTGGATGTGTCTTTTTGGGGGATCCAAGTCCACTCACAACACATAGTAAAAATTTTATGGTGATGAGATTATATCACTTGCGGCTATGACTCAGTTATCCTGGTTCTTCACACAGAGAATAGGGTATTCTTAGCCATGACCAAAATAATATAGGAATATAATAAGAAATCACTATTTACAGATATAATACTTGTTCCCAAAGAACCTGCCTCAAGTGGGTGTGAATATATAAAGCTATTCAATTGCCAAGGCCACCTCCTAAGATAAGCGGTGTGCGAATTAAGAAAATGAGACAAATGCATGTAAAAATATTCCTTGAATACTTCCATTAGAAAGTTTTGCTTGTAACTTTTTCATTGATAAAGCTTGTATGATAGGTCATATTTGATGATATTCATATCCTTTGAAGTTGAGGGAGATTGCTATGTCAACAGGCCAGGAGTTATCATTAGGTAATGATGGAAAATGCAGAGAGGAACAGCTAGTTGGCTTGATGTAATCATAAATTTTCAATATCCCTCTCTTCTCTGTTAGGGTATAGAATTGAAAACCATTTTCCTTACATACTTTAATTAACCTGTCACTTCATTTTGGAGGCCTGCTAATTCATGAACCAAAAAGACTGATTTAAGGTGCATTGTGAGGGCAAAAGCTAGATGCAGAATAGAATTAAGCAGAATAAGTATAATATAAGAATAAAATTATTTTTAAATGAACATCAATTATAAAATGAGTTCAAACAATTATTTATGCTTAAGCTTGAAAGTCTATGGTTTATTGAACCAAATATTTTTTTTATCATACTAGGGTTTCTTTTATGTCTTACTGAAGGGTTGAAGTAATACTGAAGAATAGTAATAGCTACCCCTTACTAGTACTTATTATTAACCAGATATTGTGCTACTTTCTTTATATATACATTATTTTTAATTCTCACAAAAATTTGCAAAATAAAAATTATTTTAATGACTATCAAACTATGCCCAGGGAATGCTACTACACCATATTAATGGTCAATACGGCAATCATTTTCCAACATGGAGGAAAAAATTTAAAGAGCAGAAATCCCTCAATTTAAATTTTTCTTCTCTATTTTTTGCTTAAACCTTGCTCATGTGCTGCCATTGTTATCTAAGAAGTGCCAGTAGATGTCTAAAGAAATTACCAATATATGTATTGGTAGAAATTACTCAAAACTGTGTTTTCATAAAATTATTTTAATGCATTTAAAATTTTTTGCAATCTGGAAATTTGCCTCCATGTAATATTAATTATATCTTATGCTTGTAACTTTGTTCTTAGCTTATATGATGGAAAAATATGTCAGTATTTCATGAAGGGTGTCATGGCTTCCAGGAATTAGTCAGTGTGAACTAATTTGAAACCATTTTAGGGTGATTTTCTCAGCATCAGCTTAGTTGATCAGGTTAAAGAACTCAATAGAGTGACAGTGTTTTGTCTAATTCTGAGGTTAGAATTCCCTTTCAGTTGAGGAGCTACCTGGCCTTTTGTTACATATTCTTGAATTTTCCAATTCTGATGACAAATGAGCGCCCCTTCTCCTCGACATGCCTCCACAAGGGCCCCGATAAGCAGTGTGGGGCACATGTGGTCTGAGCCAGGTTCCTCTGAGAGAAAAGTGTGAGCAGAGCCTAAGGGCCGTGTGCAACAACATGAAGCATGCGAATATACATGCTGCAAGAGCTGTAGAAGAAGAGGAAGAGAAAAGGGCAGAAAGAATATTTGAAGGAATAATGGCCAAAAACTATCTAAAATTGGGAGAAGATGATGACAGACTAGCAGACAGAGCTGAATGCTCTCACAAAAACAATGGAGAAAGAGCCAAAAGCTGTCTGAAAGACCTGCTTTGGGGGTCAGCAGACCAGGACAGTGCTACACAGCTCCTAGAGTGTGAGGGACAGAGAAAAGAAGAAGCTGAAAATACAAACCTGAGTTACCAAGCCCCACAGTGGCCAGGAAGGGCTCCCCTCACCCACCCCCAACATATTAAGCTGGGGTAAAACCCCTGTCTCACTGTAGCCTACTGAGAGGGGAACAGACATCTTCCTCCCTGACAGCCATTTCAAGGGAAAAGGGAGGGGAATTTAGGATGCTTTTCTTCAGTGAATTTGGCCAGCAGAGCCCACTTTGAATCTCCAATCTGAGATTCAACACAGGAACACAGGAAAACCTAGACCGAAACATCTCCATGGAGAGGTGTGCTGAATAGCACCATCTGCTGGCTTGTCTGGAAACTGCATGGACAAAAACTCTTCCAGCTCTCTGTATCTAACCCCTGGGAGAAAGTTTGCACCCCTCTAGTGAGTCCCTGGCCCGATTTGGAAAACTTAAGCTGGGCAATTTTAAATACTGAGAAGAAGTTGAACCAAATGTCAAAGAGCTGTGGAAAAAAATAGGCAAGAGAGAGAAATTAGCCATCAGAGTAAATTCACCAACATATCAGATGCCTAGACATTTTCAAAATATTACAAGCCATACTAGGAAGCAGGAAGAGATGGCCCAGCCAAAAGAACAAACCAAATATCCTAAAGAGATACAGGTTTTAATACAATTAATCATTGATGATCATACAACTCTCCTAAATCACTTCAAAGAATTTAAAGAAAATATGACTAAGGAAATAAAGGATATTAAGAAGACACTGGGAACAAAGCAAAATTAATTTAAAAAATGAAATGATAATAATGTTATTAAAAATAAATAAAATACAAAAATAAAAAGGAAAAAATTGAAACAAACAAAAAAAACACTGGGAGAGCTTAAAGAACAATTTGAAAGTCTTCAAAGTAAAGGAACAGATCTTCTGGGAATGAAAGACACAATGGATAAGATTAAAAATACATTACAGGGAAGCGGGAGTGGCTCAGTCGATAGAGCCCCCATTTACCATATGGGAGGCCCTGGGTTTGCTGCCCAGGGCCTCCTTGTGAAGGCAGGCCGGACCGCGCAGCCTAGTGGGCTGATGCAGCAAACGCTCACAACAGGAAGCGGGTGTGGCTCAACCGGTAGAGCCCCCGTTTACCATGTGTGAGGCCCCGGGTTCGCTTCCCGGGGCCTCCTTGTGAGGGTAGGCCGGCCCGCGCGGCGCGAGGGGCTGATGCAGCGGGACCTCACAGCAAGGGGAAGATAAGCAGACATGGAGAAGACACACAGCGAATGGACACAGCAAGCACAAGCAGCAAGGGGGGGATAAATAAATAAATAAATAAATCTTTTTAAAAAAATACATTACAGTCACTTAAAGGCAGATTTGAATTGCTTGAAGACAAGATAAGTGATTTCGAAGACAGAACATCTGAACTGGAAAAGACAGGAGGACAGAAAAAGGAGAGAATGGAAAAAATGGAATTGAGTCTCAGGGAATTGAATGACAGTACAAACACACAAACATTCACATTTTTGCTGTCCCAGAAGGAGAAGAGAATGGAAAAGGTGCAGAAAGAATATTTGAGGAAATAATGACCGAGAATTTCCCAACTCTTATGAAGGATATAAGTATCAATATCCAAGAAGGACAATGCACCTCAAAAAGAAACTCTGAATAGACCTAACCTGAGACACCTACTATTTAGAACGACAAATATCAGAAATAAAGAAAGGATTCTGAAAGCAGCAAGAGAAAAGCAAAGCATCACATACAAGGGAAACTTGATAAGATTAAGTGCCGACATCTCATCAGAAACCATTGAGGAGAGAAGAAAGTGGTATGATGTATTTAAGGTACTGAAAGAGAAAAACTGCCAGCCAAGAATTCTGTATCTGGCAAAGCTATACTTCAAAACTGAGGGTAAGTTCAAAGTCTTCACAGACAAACAAAAACTGATAGAATATGTTACCAAAAGACCAGATTTGCAAGAGATAATAAAGGAGGTGCTGCAGCCTGAAAGGAAAAAACAAGGGTGAAAGATTTGGAGAAGAATTTAGAAATGAAGATTTTTAGAAGGATAAACTAAAGGATAAGAAGAAAGACAATAGAATAATATGACAACAGAGAGCTGAAAGAGAGAATGGATGAAGCAATCTGAACTTTTCAAGTAGCCCTTCACATATATCCAATGAAACTTGAAATATGAAAAGAAGAACTTTCTTGGGCAAGGAGCAGCAGAAAGTGGCACAGAGGATTAAAACGAGTGAATCATCAGCAGAAGTAACAGATTTCCTACCAAAGTCAATTCCTGAGTATGATTTTGAAAGTGATCAGATAGTTGCTGTTTGTGCAGTTATTGCTGAGAAACTGAAGAAGCTTCAACAAATAAAACAATGATCATTGTGTCCTCTTCTGGGACTGTAGAGACTGTAACTGAGAAGGAAGATAGTACTCCAACATCAGATGGCTCTGTTTTTATCAAAGCCTGCTGAAGGAAAATGCACAGCTTGAATTATTTGAATTTGTCTTTTTTGATTTTCATTTAAAGTTTTATATATAGGGACATTCATTCTGGAGAAACAGGGCAAAACTCCTGTTTGTAAGATAAGTGTTTCAGATGAAGTATATAAATCTAAATGGTAACATTATTGTAGAGTGTTTGGACTATGCTTTGATAAGTTATGGTTTATACTTAAGATGAGAATTCTGACCAAAATGTTTTTGATGTATAAATTTAATTTCATCCAAATATATGGGTGGATACATTTTAAAGACACAACTTAAAAAGCAAATTCTTTAATAGTAAATAACTTGGTCAGTGTTATTAAAATGTTGACTCATTGACTTTTGTTTTATGATAAATGAAATAAGTGATTTCTTTCTCTCCTAGAAATATACTGCTATAACTATTCACTCTGTTTTCCTTGCTTCTGTAGAGTAAGTTTATCACAAGGCTTGAATGTTTTTAATATTCATTTTGATTCAAAGTTGTGGTTTTGTTATATATGGAATATTTTAAATTTCACCCAAAAATGCATGCAAAAGTGAACATTCTGAAGTTTCTCTGCATTCTGATTTGTGCTTGAGTTTTTGGCTTTAAAGAGGTTACAACAATGGTAGTTGCCTCCTTCAGTATTCGTTAGATGTGTGAAGTACTGATAAATGTCACAATGATGGTTTTATTTTTTAGATTATTACTGTAGGTAGGTTAGTCCTTACCACAAGTGAGTCATTTTTTTCAAATGTGCATTTTTTTAATGAGTGGATTTTACAGATACATCATAATAAATTGTACTGCTACATTTAAAAAAATAGGGAGTGATGTGGGAGATGGAGGGGATACACAGAAATCCCTCAGGCTTTTGATGTAACTTTTCTGTAATCTAAAGCCTCTTTAAAGATAAAGTTTATTATATTTAAAAAACGTCCCAAAATTGATGAAAAACTTGAATATACACATCCAAGAATCCCAACCAGCTCCAAATAAGATAAATTCAGAGATCTACACCAAGACATATGGTAATAAAACTGTTGAAAGACGAAGACAAAGAGGATCTTAAAAGTAGCAAGAGAGAAGCCCCTCATCATGTCCAAGGGAACCTCAATAAGAATAAGTACCAATTTCTCATAAGAAACAGTGGAGGACAGAAGGCAGTGGGACAGCATATTTTAAATGCCTGAAAGAGAAAAAATGACAACTGAGAATTATATATCATGCAAAACTTATCCTAGAAAATGAGAGTTAAGATATTACCGGGTAAAGAAAAGCTGAGGTGTTTGTCCGCACTAGAGCTGCCCTATATGAAATTCTAAAGGGAGCTCTTGGGCTGAAAGGATAGGGCACCAGACAGTAGCATGGAACTACTTTATTTGTTATAAAGAAATAAAAATATCTGTTAAAGTTAACTACATGGGAAGATGCTAGTATAGCATTATTGTATTCTTGGTATGTAACTCTACTTTTTATTTGTCAAGGTCTAAAATATAAATAATAATATTATATATAATTGATTACAATATATATATTATTATATATATAATTGATTATATAAATGATTATATAGATATTAATCATATTTCTATATTATTGGGCACATGAAATATAAAAAGTAATGCATGACAAGAACAACCTAAAGAGATGGACACAGGATAATAGGAGCAGGGACTGTGTATGCTATTGGTATCAAGATAAGCAGAATGCTACAGATAGCATTCAAATGAAAACTCCATGGTAACCACAAGAAACTAAATGTGAGGATACTTGTGATACAAAAATCAACAATATAGAAAATAAGGCAGTAATGGAGGAAATAAGGAATAAAAAGTTATGACATACAAAAAATCAACAATGAAATGGCTGTAATAAGTCTTCCCTTATCAGTAATTACTTTGAATATAAAAGGATTGAACTTTCCAATCAAGACACAAATTGCCAGAATGGATTAAAAAGCATAATCCCAACTATATAGTGTTTACAAGAGACTCACCATAGATCCAAAGACATGAATAGTTTGAAAGTGTAAGGAGGGACCAAATATTCCATATAACAGTAACCATAACAGAGCTGGAGTGGTGATACTCATATCAGACAAGATAGACTTTAAATCAAAATCTATTTCAGAACACAAAGAAGGACACTATATATTAATAATAGGGTCAATCCACCAAGGAGATATAACAATTATAAACATATATATATACCTAATCAAAGATCCCAAAATAAAGAGGCAACTTTGCAAAACTTAAAGGATAAGTAGTTGGAGACTTCAATGCACCATTTTCAATAATGGATAAAGCATCTAGACAGAAGATCAATAAAGAAACCGAGTACATGTACAATACTGTAAATGAATTAGAACTAATAGACATAAAGAACACTGCACCCAATAGCAGCAGAATACACATTCATTTCTAATGCACATAAATCATTATCCAGGATAGACCACATGTTAGGCCACAAAACAACTCTCAATAAATTTAAAAAGATGGAAATCATACATAGCATCTTTTCTAATCACAATGGAAAGAAGCTAGAAATCAATAACAGGAAAAAACTCACAAATATGTGGAAATTAAATAACACACTCAAACAACCAAAGAATAAAAGAGAAATCGCAAGGGAAATCAGAAAAATCTTATAAATGAATGAAAAGGAAAATACAACAAATCAGAATCTATTGGAGTCAACAAAAAAGCAGTGCTCAGAGGGTAATTTAAGGCTATGCATGCCTTTATTAAAAATGGAAGATCTTAAATCAATAACCTAACTGCACATTTTGAGGAACTAGTAAAAGAACAGCAAGCTAAATCTAAAGTTAGTAGAGGAAGGAAGGAAGGGGAAAAAAAGTTCAGAGCTGAGATAAATGGAATAGAAAAACAATCAAGAGAACCAGTGAAACCAAAAGTTTGTTCTTTGAAAGGATGAATAAAATTGAAAAATGTTTAGTTAGACTGACAAAGAAAAAGGAGAGAAGACTGAAGTAACTAAAATAAAAAATGAAAGTGGGGAAAATACTAATATCTTGAAGAAAGTAAATGGATTATAAGAGAATATTATGAGTAATTGCATACCAACAAATTAGATAATCTAGAGGAAGTGACAAATTCCTAGAAACATAAAATTTGCCTAATATGACTCAAGAGGATATAGGATATTTCAATAGTTTTATAACCAGTAGAGATTGACTCAGTAATCAAAAACCTCCCAACAAAGAAAAGTCCAGGACCAAATAGCTTCACTGATGATTTCTAACAAACATTCAAAGAAGAATTAACAACAAATCTTTCCAAACCGTTCCAAAAATTGAAGAGCAATGTAACAGCTTGAGATTAATTATGAATCCCCAAAAGAGAAAGATTACGTTTGTAAACAAATCTGTTCCTATGGGTGTGATACCCTTTGATAATATCAAAGTCGGTTGAGGGACCTTTGATTAGATTACCTTTTAAGATTGCTTTGAGGGCTTTCTTGTTGTTTTTTTT
>JAQZBX010021772.1:0-32041 GCA_029593785.1 Cabassous unicinctus
AAGTTTTATTGAAAGTATAAGGGATTCTTGTATGCCCCCCCCATCTTTCCCTATTAATAACATCTTACAATTGTATGGTACATTTGTTACAATTGATGAATAAATACTGAAGCATAAGGCCTGTAGTTTACATTGTGACTTACACTTAATTCCAATGCCCTAAAATGCCCTATGTTCCATCTATTATTCTCCCCCTCCCCCCAGAACCTCTGGTAACCACTATCTTTATAGCAATGTTACATGTTCTTCTGTTACCACAATAATAATAAGTTTACTTGATCCATGGTTGCATTCCCCCCTAATGTTTGTTCAGTCCTCAACCTTGAGGGTTTGGGGATGGCGATGTCTACCCTGCCCCAGGTTGAGAGGGGTCTTAGACCTTATGGGACTTATGTCCTCTTACAGAGAAGTTTGCTGAAGCCATAAAAACAATCATTTCTGTAAGGCTTTTGATCTTTTATTTTCTGATGGCAGTTTGTTCTTTGGAGATATTTCATTTCTTATATTCCAATGCCACTTCCCCCCTCATACGAAAATCCACAGCTCTCCGAGGCAGGGAGCGTATCGGGTTTCTATCCAAACCCTCTCCTGCTGGCGCGGCAGTCAGTGGGACCTCAGCGTGGAGAGGGGCCCGGCGCCGACAGTGTCATGATTGCGTTAACGATTGTGACTGCCGTTTTGTGCGTGTTTCTGCCTTCATTAAACTTGTTCACCTTCTCTGAAACCCCTCATGCTGCACGCTAGCACGGAGCAGCCGTATCCCTCGACCCAGCATGAGTCAGGGGTGCAGCCGCGATACGAGCCGTGAGAGCAGCCGAGACACGAGCCCCGCTCGGGGCTTCGCCCCGCTTGGTGAGTACCTGCAGGCGCTGACTCGGAGCCAGGAGTGCCTTTCCCTGCTCCACGTGCTTCCCCAAGACACTGCTTCCCCTCCTCCACCGCCTCTGAGATCCTTTCTTCCTTCTCTCCTCTTCCTCAGTTACCCTCTGTCGTCCCCCTCTGCATGCTTGGATTTTGGCAACTCCCAATTTTCATACATTAGAGGGAAAAAGCATCACTTCGCTCTGTGCCGTTGTCAGTTATGACTGCTTGCAACCCGTCAAGCCCATCCGCATGGGAATTTCTAACCAAAGGCAAAAACCCAGCCAAAGTTAACTGCTGTTTAACAGCAAAGTTAAAACAGATATCCATAAGCCTTGAATTCCTCCAGCTTGTCTTTAATTTTACCAGCAAGCAGTCCGTATGCAATTTAACCCTAAGAAGGAACAGAAAAACAGAAATCTAAGGGGCGATGGCATTCATGCATGAAAGCAGCATGAGAGAAGGTGCTAGCTGTGCTTTCTTTGAGGGACTCATTCCACAGCTTCCTTCAGAGCAATTGAAAGCTTTTTGACAAACTGCGTATATGTACAACGCAAAAACGTAAAACTTTCTGACATTATTATTTGGATCTTTTCATTCCCCTGGGACCCCATAGATTTTTTTAATTTTTGCAAACTGAAGCCATTCCAGGGCGAAATATGGCAGTATTTGGTTTTTGTGAATTGTTCTAAGTGGCGTGTCTCAGGTCACTCACTGACCAGTGAGTGGCCAGTTGGGCGCCCTCTTCCCCTTTCATCTTTTCCTCATAATCAGAATTCGTATTTGAACAATTTCCAGGATTCAAGAGAAGACAAAGAGGGAAAAATATGTCACTTAAAGAATATTCTATTTACCTTTTTAGTTTCAATAGTCCCCCCTTTCTCTAAAGAGGATATATGACATACCTTTTTATCGAATGCAAATTATTAATCTCCAAAGCTGACTATCAACACATATTTTTACAAAAAGGAATATTTTGTATACTTTAATAATTATTATTATTTTTTAATTCTTTTGCATAAAAGCTGTACTGATGTATGTTTTCCTCTTGATAAGTAAAATGAGGATAAATCATTTTATAAAAATTAGGCCAAGACCTGAAATGATCCTGTGAACCTGTGTTATTTTGACTATGTAATTAAGTAACAGATCTTTTAAATGTAAAAAATGTCACTACAGAGGAGGGATGTGAGATCATAAGCATGAAGTCTTAATGTCATGCACTTCTTCTAATAATTTTTTTCCTCCCAATCCATAACAGCTGTCAAAATCTAGGTATATTTCTTTACAACCCCTTATCCTTTTTGAAGTTCTGCAAAAGAATAAATGGATGCAAAAGCCCTGTGAGTGTTAGATGGTTCACTTGACTTAAAGAGAAGAGGCCTTTTGTCAGACAAGCATGAAAATGGGGGAGGGGGGGGGTCACTCATCTAGAACCCACCAGCTCTTCCACAGCAACTGGCAATAGCAGATTAGAGTTATCAAGGAGGATTTTTCCTTTTAAATTAAGGTTGTGTATCTGTGCATCCTTGCTCACCTTCCAAACAACCTATTACACAAGTCAACAATTCAATCTGTTTGCTGGTTATTTTATCCCTTAGAGTTCTTACTTCGAATCATAGATGTTCTGGAATTTTTGGTATTGTCCATGGAAGTAGCCTTTTGTAATCCAGCATGGTCTCCGGACCGGACAGGATGTGCTGAGTTCTTCAGGTCCTAATTGAACCTGAGCAGTCAAATAATCTAGTGTGGTGCTGTTTCACTTTCTCCGGTTAAATGGCTCTGCTGAATTGTCTCAGTGAAGACCCAGAATATAAAAGGTGTGAGTGTAGCTGCTCCCCGTTTCCTGACGTACTCTAGCATCAGTGTGGAGCTTCTCTTGTGATCAGGACAATGAGTCACGTTTTCTCTTGGGCTGAACTTTTAGACCATGTCTCCCCCCCCCCAACAGTTAAATCTGCCCCTAAAACTTGCTCTTGTCCAGTGGTGGGTGCGCCCAGCACTATTCTGAGCACTCAGCAGGCTCAGCCTGCATGGTCTCTGTTCACCAAAGAAACAGCCTTAGGGAGGTTAAGCAAGTTCCTCAGGGAACTTCCTCAAGGTCATGCAGCTGCCACGAGGTGGAGCCAGGGTTGGAATCCAGGTCTGGCTCAAAGCCTGGCTGTTGTCCGGCCTCCTGTGAAAGTCGTTCTGAGAATTAGTGTCTTTCTATCTGTCCCTCAAAAATGCATTAAATGCTTTCTGTGAGGCCCTAGAAAGTGCTCAAGAGATGTTTCCAGGCTTGGGATTAGGACCTGGGAATTCTAAGATAAGTCCCAGAAGGTGATAGAATGTGAAGTTCCCTCTGTTTCTCACTCATTTTAGTAACCATTTCTCACCCCTTTTGCAAGTTAGTGAGTTTGAATGGCCCTTTGAATCAACTTACATAGCCAACCTTCACTGTAATAAAAAGGTGAATGAAAGGAATTGTTTCAGTGAATATGTATTTGTTTTCAAGTTCATATTTTTCTTTTCTGTTTTCAAATTCTTTTTTCTTTTAGAGCAATTGTAGGTTTACAAAAAAATCATGCAGAAAGTACAGTGTTCCTGTGTATGCTCCCCTCGCATACGTACTTTTCCCTGTTACTAACATTTTGTATTAGTGTGGAAGCTTTGTTACAGTTGATGAAATAATATTATAATTATTCTATTAACTATAGTCCACAGTTTACACTGGGGTTCATTTTTTGTTTTGGACAGTTCTGTGGGTTTTTTTAATTTTCATTTTTTTTCTCGTAACATATATACAACCCAAAATTTCCCATTTTATCCACTTTCAGATACACAGTTCAGTGGTACTATATTCACAGTGTTGTGCTGCCATCACTACCATCCATTACCAAAACTTTCCTGTTAGCCAAACAGAAACTCTGTGCCAATTAAGCGTTAACTCCCCATTCCGTACCTCAGCCTGGTGGCCTCTGGTAACCTGTATTCTATGAATTTTCTGACTCTCAATTTGCATATCCTAATTACTTCCTATAAGTGAGATAAATTTGTGTTTTTATATAAGGTTATTTTGGACCCTTGTATTGTTATGAATATATCTTTATATGGTTACAATGGTAGGTAAAATCAAGACTTTGGTGTAAGCAGGTCCCCCTTGGGTTCCAGTGTTGGGTGTTGGCTCGTAACTGTAATAAAGGACTCATTATGTGACAGACTCACTGTAGAATATCCTGTGGAAACAGAACCAAGGAGCAGATTGGTCAGGAACCTCCAGATCAGGATTGCTTAAAAGCTATTTTCAGTTTAAACTATCAAGATGTCACTTGACTGTGCTTATACAATAAACAAATAGTTCCCTTCAGTCTTACATAATATTTTGCCAATTTCCTCGTTTAAGGAAAGTGATAATAGTATCTGTTTTAGAGATTGTCAGTTTATTTTTATTTTTGTGCATCTTGAAAAAGGATAAATTTTCTTTTTCTTTTGCAAACTGGTAAAAATTTGTCCTTATTGACCAGGTAACCTTTACTGTTTAACACCACATATACCATGGATAGGTACATGTTATAGAATGATATGAGCTTATATCAATAAAATGACATTAAGGAGTTTGAGGTTTTGATATATTATGACAACGTGTATCATTGTTGATGTGTACGGATACTGAACTCTAGTAGCATGGGTGAAAAATAGCACTGCTCAGTATTACTTTATTAAACCTATGAATTTTCTGTGGTAGAATCACCATGTTCTCTTCAGAGTAGTGAATGGAAGCATAATATCGTTTGTTTTTTTCCTGAGGTAAAGAAAAGCCATATATTGCATGGAACAATGTTTTGAACAGTCTATATTTCATAATTATTTCTAAAAGTTCTCTCTCCACGTGAAGACAAAGTTAAGCATATATTTCCTCAGATTGATGAATTAATATATTTAGTATGAATACTTGCCAAGAAAATAACATTTTAATGTCTAAATGTAATTTGAACTTTACTGTCAGCCTTACCACTGCCCTCAGCCCCTCACCACCACGAGCTGCTGTTACTGCCACCATTGTCGCTGGGCCAGGCACTGTTGTGAGTGCTTTATGTATGATCTCACTCAGTCCTCTCAATAACGCCCAAGAAGAAGGTACCATTATTTGCACCATTTTGCAGATGAGGAAACTGAGACACAGAGAGGTTTAGGACTCAGCCCAGGTCCTACAGCTCATGGTGGTCAAGCCAGAATTTGCTTGCCATTGCATTTCAGAGCCGGTGCTCATTACTAGTGCACTGCAACTGCCTCTTCAAGGCAGGTCATACAACTTATGACCTTCTCCACCAATTAAACAGTTAGTACATTAATACTTAGTATGTTTGTGTATGTTGTCAGTTCCAGAACATCTACAGATGGGAATGGCCACTGTCATTAGAATGGGGAAACTGGAATTCTAGTGGTTGAGCCCCCCTTCTGTGATTTCATTCTCTTTCTGTTCAAGTGACATGACAAACTTCTCCACTTTTGTTTTTGGTGCATGGTTTCATATGCATCACGTATTGGTGGGCCCCCTCGGGAGCTGATTGACAGCCCATCTTCCTGCTCTTGCCCCCTGGGACTCCGCCGGGGCTCTTCATGGCGCATGTTTCCGTAATGGCGGGTGGAGGCCTCATGGTGGCAACATAGACCTGGAGTCCCAGTGGGCTGGTGCATACTCGGTTTGGAGCACCTTACCGTGTGCCTCCATTGTCCTCCCTGTGTGTTCGGTAGCTATGCGCCAGCCGACACTTGCTCTCCATTCATACCCAGCTCCATTTCTTTTCCTGAGAAGTTGTGACCTTGTTGGTAGAATCCTGCACCCCCTCGGACCGTGGCATTTCTGTCTCGGGTACTTCTGTGTTAACCCTGTGGGTGTTGCCGTTCCTTTTACCTGCAGCCTCTCGACGTCATTCCAGGTCCACTAGTGCTCTCTCCACTGCTGAATCTGTTGGGCAGTCAGGTGAACAAGTCCTAACTGCATGACTCTGCTTCTTCCATGTTCTAGTTCACTCCCATCTCAGCATCTGTTTCCATCAGTGTCAGCTAGCACTTGGCATGTCTGCACCTCATTTTTCCCCCAATGTGCTTTTTTCTTTAAGTTGTTGAATGTTTATTGTCCTGTTACTAGGCTGTAGATGCTGTGTAGCCTGTTTGACAACATTACTTCTCCAGTGTTCATATTTATGTTAAAAACAAAGCAGGAAGTATCCCGCCCCCACCCACCCAGGAGAACATCAGCCAAACCTAGGTGTCAGGTAGGGTTCCTGTGGGGTAATGGGGTATGGATATCTTCCAGCATAGTCTTTCATCTCGAAAGTCTTCATTCCCAATAAGGTATAGATTATTAATGTTAGGTATTAGTGTCAGGTTCAAATTATTTTGAGGTACCATTTAATTAACATATGTTCCAAATTGTAGTGTATATAATTTTATTCATATAAAAATACATGGGTTGTCCTCAAACATTTTATGGGAAAACAACATCAGGATTCAGATAATCAGGTCAGGCCAAAGGTAGCCTCATCCTCTGTTCTAAAATCCTCGAAACCCACTGGTCAGCCTCAAGGACTGGCATCACTGGGATGTGCTAACAGTCTTCTCAGTTGAATAAGACACTGTCTGCTGTCGATGGCCACAGCTGTGACCAGTCAGTTCACCGAGTCAGACATTTCTCTGTTCTTCCTCTGAATGAAGCCAGCTATGCTTTCAGCTGTGTAGGCACTCACCACACACATTTCCCCCAAGAGTGGGGCCCAGACAGGGCACAGTCAGATGCATCCATCTCTTGGAAAGTTGTTTCAGAGCAATGAAAATGTAGAACAGATACTGGTCTGGTAAAAACGAGAAGGCATATAGTTTTGCTTAGATCCAGACCGACATATGCCCCCTACGAATTGAAATTGGAACGATCTATGATATATATCAAATGATCTGCAGCCACTGTGGATGGCAAAGCTGCGTGCATCTGGGGAGCACAGAATAATTGCACTGTTCTTGCAGTTCTAATTTGTGTCTGGAAAATCAGTTTTATCCCTGGAGTAAGAATTGCTGGCATGAGATCTACTTATATTTTTTCTTTTTCTTTTCTTTTTAAGACTCAGTTTTATTTACGTTTATGCCGGGTGATTTTTAAATGGCTTATAAATGAATTACTTCTGTTCTGTTACTCATAAATCCCCTACTATCTACCCTTTTTTAATGAAAGGGAAAAAAAGACTTGCTCAAAGATCATTTATAAAACTGTGCTGTAGGTGCACAGTAAATCCCAAATTTACAGTTGTTTCATATTTCAGCTGATAAATATATAAATATATATATATAAAATTGCTGTGTGGTCTTTCTTTTTTTGGTTTACATGGCACATTAAATCACCTTTTAACCATCACAAGTAATATGACATTTAATTCGCCAAGTGCATTAAAAAAGGGGATAGTATAACATACAATTTTGTTTCTTTATAAAAATTCATGACTTTATAACTTTTGACCAGCAGTGTTTAAAATTTTTTCCCATTTTTGTGGTGTTGGAAGGTATAATGTTATAAAACTGATATTTTTTAAAAGCTAAGTAATATACTACAGTTTAAAAGTTCACCAGTTTTATAGGTAATGTTACATAGCCAAGATTTTAAACATATCATTTTTATAGGAAAAATTAATTCATGTAAAGTTAGTTACTAGCTTCCCATTTATTTTAAATGCTTTCTTACTATAATATTGCTAATACAGAGATTTTCCCTGTCCAGAGTCTTATTTGCTAACATTAAGAAAACTTTTTTATCAACATTTTTCTGCTAAAGGTTTTTATACATTAGAATTTTAAATATGAAACTTTTTGCTTGCAGCTAGCATGCCACACTTCATACTAGCTGTCTCCTATTATAGTTTTCGTTTCCAGCACTTCTTAAGCAAGCCTGGTCACCCAACTTAATGGGTCTTTAAAAAGTTAGTCTTCGCTTTCTTTGATCACTGACAGGCTCAGAATAATTATTTGAACTGCTAAAATTTGTTGTAAAGTGTTTGGATTCTTTCCATTTTGTTTATATGTAGAAAGATAGTTCATAAATCTTTGAGGGCTTCAGGTAAAATTTATGCTGAATATTATCTGAATGTTTTAAAATTAAAGATGGATTTTTGTGGTGATTACTAAAGAAAAATTTGTTTTTTAAGTGACCTTTGGTGACACAGAAGCATCACAATGAACAAATATCTAAAATTAGTTGCTTTTAATATCAGTTAAACAGTAGTGACAGTAATAAAAAGTGGCACAGAGATCAGTTTAATATATTTGTTTCAAATCTTAACTTTTTATTATATATTGCAGTAGAACTTGCTTGTCAGTAAGCTTCCTAATTAGTTTAACCTCCAATCAAAACCCAGCTCCCTTCCCTAATAAATATCCCTCTCCCTTGTCTCAAAAGTTTTCAATAATAAAATATCATTAAAGAACAATTTCAGTTGACAGGAAGGAGGCTTTGTGGCATGATGGCATTAAATGTGAACAGCTCAAACCCCTGCCACAGGTAGACAAGTTAAGCATAGTTAAAATTGGTAAGAGGATTTTCAGGGCCTCTCTCCAGTTGGTGGGAAAAGGCACGAGCCCTTGCAGAGAACTGCGATACTTTGAATTAAAGTGACCCTTCTTTTCCTTTTCTTTTTTAAATAGACCGGTTTGGGCTTGGCCAGCCAGGAAGAATACCTGGTTCTGTGAATGCCATGCGAGTTTTGAGCACAAGCACAGATCTGGAAGCTGCTGTTGCCGACGCGTTGGTAAGAGGCACAACGTGTGTGAGGAGTCTCTTTGAATTAGACTCATCTGCGTTTTTCTCTGTCCCAACAGGAAATTGCCCCCAAATTGGGTTACTCAGTCATCCTCGACACTCTTTAAAACTGTGTAAACATTAGATAAATTTCTGTTGTTATTGCTTTCTTCTTAAACTTTTACCTCTGCATATAGGTGAAAATTGGCCTTATAGAATATACTAGCATCAACTACCTCCTATCTCTGCACCTCAGTATCAAGGAAGTTTTGAGGACATTGGGCTTCTTTTTTTCCTTTTTATCCATTTTTTTTTAGCATTTCTTTTTTTACATTCTAATGCTTCCTTTTTAGACTGATGGCATAGCCTAAACATATTGTCATAGTAGGCAATTGAGTTTGCTGTTTGGCAGTCTTGCATTTATCTCATTACCTCACTAGTTAGTCCATATGTTTTTGTTTTTTAAATAAGTCCCTAAGTCATCATATAAGGCAATTTTCCTAAATTTTAAGGTCAGCTCTTTGAGATTGTAAAAACACCGGTGGAATGTGTTTTTGCATCCTTATAATGTAATAGCTGAAAAAAAAAGCAATATAAAGGGATCAGAAGTCCTTCAACTTGTGGCTATAGCAAAAAGTTCCTTGGTTGCATCAGCTTGTGGTCAGATTGCTTTCTAAAGATGCATTTCAGCAAGTAGTAACCCAGCCTCTTGCATATTCCGGTTTGTGTGCTTAGCATTTGAAATAGATGTTCTTTAGAACTGCTGATCTCTGGCCTCTTCTTGGCTGGTTTAAGATTTATTCCCTTGTAAGGAAAACAGTACATTATATCCTGCTTTCAGACCCTGAAGTTTTTAGTCCAGCCATATTTCATCTGATCCAAATTTTGCAGTCTACACCTACAGTGGTTCTACCTTTCATTCTGACCTATGGATCCCTCGTTTTCTTTGATGAGCATCTGTGAGCAAGCAGTTTGCCTACCTCATAATGCTTGCCCTACAGGCAAGGACTGCTTGGCCAGCTCTATTCATCAGTCCCATCTGTACAAGGGCTATTTCCTGGCAGGCCCTGGAGTTGAGGGTAGTTGCCGAGCCCATGGCTTTAACTTGAGTCAAGAGCTGGAACAGAATTCTGGGCAGCTCTTTCTCAATCCAAGTTATAACACTTGGAATCTGTTTCCTAATTATTCAGATATCCTAGTAGAGGTCAAAGGGGTGGGAAATGACCAAATCTGGAAACTCCTATTAAATGGGACTTGCAGTTTAGGCAGGGAGGGGGTGGTCTTTGAGCCCTTTAAAGCACTGCCGAAGGGACTGTGTGCAAAGTTCTAAGAGGCGGAATTGGACCGGAGCATTGGAGCTTTGGCTTGACTCGACTTGGGCTTTTCTCTGAGCTCTAACTCCCCGTGCACTGGTGCTCTAAGTCATCTGCCCTTATTACTTTTTGTCCAGACTGCTTGGTCCATCAGAATGATCAGCTCCCAGAGGAGAGAAAGCACAGGAATGGTACAGAATCCTTGCCTCACGGAACAGAAGCCCTGGGTCAGATGGAACGGATCCTAGGACTAGAGAGTAGATTCAACAGTGGCCTCATGTGTAGAACTGTTCTTGACTGGGATGGGAAAGATTTTAGCAAAGAATTACAGCAAGTATTGGAAGGTCTTATGAGAGGTGGTGGGGGGGTTAGGAAATGCCATTTTGAAAAAGCATTTTTTATTCGCTTGATATGAAACGCTTGCTAACCTATGTTTTTGGTTTGCTGAGATATGTTTTGCTATGCACTTTTGTTGCGAGAACATTCCCCACATATGCTTCTGACATAATTCTCTATGCTTTTTCCCCATCCTTCAATATTTTCCTGCCTACAGCTGTTAGGAGACTCCAGGAGCAAGGTACCAGTGCTTTAACTTTTGTTTTACAACGTTATTTTTTCTGTTGCGAGTATATTTTCTTTATGGGGCTAGTGAAAGCAACAAAAAAATGTAGCATAGAAATTCTGGTCTGAATTATGATTTTGTTGACTCTTGTGAGGCTTTTGTTAGTGATAGATCAATCATATTTCACATCCATTTGTGATAGTATTTATTTTGGCGTCAAGCTCTGCTCCTTCTCCTGTTAGTGTTTCATTTTATTCATTACCCCAGTTGGTACCTACTCTCCTACTATTATTTCATGAATGGATTTTTTTTGACATTTTTCTCATTTTAGGAATCTAGTTTATGGATAAGTAGAATAATCATATAATTTATTATCCAAACAAGGTTACTTCTGAGAGCTCAAGGGGGTGCTATTAATAATTATGCTGGGACAGGAGGCATAAAGCGGAACCGTCTGGCGCAAGTTGGGATGTGCGTGTAAGCCATATTCTTAGAGAACTGAACTTGAACGACTTAAGCCAATAATTACTGTTTGGCTTTTAGAGAAAGTGTATTTTATCAGTTTTCGGTAGCTTTTGCTGTATTATTTGTGGGCTGAACTTAAAGCTTTATATCCAGGGTAAGAGAACAAACTGAAGCAGGCAGTACAGTCTAATGGGAGCCTATTTGTGTTGCAAAACTTGAAATAAGTCCTTCTTAGTCAAAGTGGCCCAGATAATTTAAGAATCCTTTTAGGTAGGCTATTTCTGCCACTGACCTGTAAATTTCAGACTTTCTTAAGGAAGCACAAGCAGGCCCGTACTCAAGGCCTGTGGCTTTTGGTTGGGGGCTGGTGGCTGCACGTACCTGTGTGTGTCCATGCCGAGCTGGGTCACTTAAACATACTATTCCATGTACTCCCTGCCACAAGCCTGTGAGCTGGGTGTCATCATTGTCCTAAAGATGGGGAAGCTGAGGCAGAACGATTAGGTCTGCTGAAGTCACACAGCCAGTGACTGGTAAACATAACCCAAGTCTGCCTCACTCTCAAGTCCCACCCCCTTGGAGGGCTGCTGCACTGATGACTTAGCTTTTCCATGTCCCTAACTGTAAGCCCAAGAAAGTGTGTGGGTGTGAGCCATTGCTTTTTTTTGGGTCTGACTCCCATAAACCAGTTTCGCCTTCCCGTTTCTTTTCCGCTCCCCTCACTGGATCTGGCAGAAGAAGCCCGTGAGGAGGAGATACGAGCCCTACGGGATGTACTCTGATGACGATGCCAACAGTGATGCCTCCAGCGTCTGCTCGGAGCGCTCTTATGGCTCCAGGAATGGAGGCGTTCCCCATTACCTGCGGCAGACCGAGGATGTGGCGGAAGTGCTCAACCACTGCGCCAGCTCAAACTGGTCGGAGAGGAAGGAGGGCCTGCTGGGCCTGCAGAACCTTCTGAAGAGCCAGAGGACACTGAGGTCAGGGCGGGAGGCAGAGGGTGTGCCCAGAGCTCGAGTCCCATATCGCCCTCACAGGGCTCTTGCCAAGGCCCTGCAGCTTAAGGCGCCAGGACGGGCACCAAAGACACCACCAAGACACAGTCCTTGCCACCCACAGGTGCTAGGAGATCCAGTAGAATTTATTAGATTTTAGAAAACATTTGGTTCCCTTATGGTTCATATGTGTCGAATAGGTGGTGTTCTTTGAGAAATCTTGGTACAGACTGCAGTTTTGGGGGGTAGGGGGCCAGAGATCAGGTGAAACAGTTATGCAGGTAAGTGCAATTCATTCCACTTCGGGATCCTGTATAAAATGTGTGCAGGCTAAGTCCAAACACGTGATTAGAAGCAGGAGAAGACGGAGCCTCTTGGTTTTGTTTCTAGGATGACCTTTGCAGAGTCAGCTGGGATTGTTAGTAGAAAGTTGTCAGCAGGCTGCCAGGACATAGGGTCTGCCAAGAGAGTCTCAGCCAGCCATTGGGGTGCTGCTCTGGAAAGCCTGCTCTCCCTATGTGCGCACATGCTCATAAGAGCAGTTGATTAATTAGGAAGCACAGTTTCTCTTACATGGTCAAGTCACAGCTGTCGATCAAAACAACATTATGATCGGAGAATGTAACTGTAGAAGACACCTTGGCTCTTCACGTTTCTTTAGGAAAAGGAACTTAAGTCAGTTTGAGTCTGAAACTCTTACTCCTGTGCACTTTTGTCCATTGGACTGTTCCAATCTTACAGCAGCCTGGCTGTCCTCTGGAAGTGGTTTCGTGTGCATGTCCATAAGTTGGCCAGCTCACTATTTACTAAGAATCCTTAAAATGTTTGTACCCTTTGGCTTAGTAATTCTACTTACAGGACAAAACCATAAAATATGTTTATTAGAGCATTTTTGTAGTAGTAAAAATTTGAAATAACCTCAATATTTTATAGTAGGATGATAGCTAAGCACTTTTCTAAGAATGTTATCGATATTTATCTAATCCTTAAAACGTTCCTGCAAGGTAGGTTCCCTTGTTATCCCCATTTTACAGATGAGGGATGAGGACATTGAGGCACAGAGATGTTAGATTACCTGTTCAAGGGTAAACAGCCAGCTAAGTAGTAGAGAAAGGTTACCCAGGCATTCTGACTCCAGAATCCCACTGTTAGTCACAGTGAAAAAAATTTATGGTTATGGGATTATATTTAAAATAATGTTAAATGAAAAAGGTGATACACAAATTTTTTTAATTTATGTACATATACACATACACACCTTATAAGTGTGCATAGCAAAAGACAATAACATGGAGTACTCCAAAAATAGTAGCAGTAGTATCTCTAGAAATATTATTTTTGCTTTCTTTTTTATGTTTCTGTATTTCATAAATTTCCTAAAATAGACATGTAGTTCACAGACCAAAAAAGAATCCATTTATATGATATCCCTTCAATTCTGTGGCCCCATCGATTGACACGCCATTATTTTCTGTCCCTCTGAGAAGGGCTGTTCATTACTAAAATGCCATTGATTATAAGGTGGAGCTCAACTCCAGAGATGTTAAAATGTGAAAAAGTGGGCAACTTAGAGTCTGTGAAATACCATATTTTGTGTCCTTTGTGTAATTTTTCTTAAGATAAAATGGGGAGCCTGAGAAGCATGATGAGGGCAAAACCATCATGGGCGCTGTGGAGCCCAGGGACACTGAGTGGCGAGCAGAGTGCCAGGAGGCTTAGCCTCTGGGCCTGCCCCTCACTGCTGATGAAGAGGCCGTCAGAGGTTTTGTCATTTTCCTTCTTGAAATGCAAGTTATCCTGTGACAACCTAGTGATCTGTCTAAAAGCAAAATGAGGACACTGTGCTGTGGCTGTTCTCTTTCAAGAACCCGTTGACTCCTGGCAGTCCCACTTTCTCGATCCTTAGTGTTCGCCAGGTATCCACTGAATAATCTCTAGAAACCTGAAGCAGCAGCGGGCCACTCTAGATTGTGTCGTCAGCAGTGTTGAAGCCTTCTGGTCTGCCTGCGGGGGGTTACTCAGGGATGATGACACTTACCTCAGGCTGTGAAGAGAAATGGGACTCAGTTAAACAGTTAAGGATAAGGAAAGGCCAGTGGAACTAGCACGAAACACTTTGTCCCCAGCACAGCTGTAAGCAATATATGTTTTCTTCAGTCCTCTCAGCAGCCATGTGAGTTAGCCTTAGCCTATTTGGCCACCATGGAAACTGAGGCTTCACGATACGAGGGTACTTGGTCCATAGCAGAGCTGAGATTAAACCCAGGTCTGCCTGACCTGAAACAATGGCATTTTCTAGTTCATACCATTGCCTTTCAACTATGGCAGGTGGAAAACGGACCTGGGATGAAATGAAAGGGATTTTGCTCATGGCTTTGCCACTTCCAGATGTGTGTACTTGGTAATTCTTTTTTGAGTCTCAGTTTCCTCATCTTAAAATGAGGGCAAAACCATCATGCTTTTTTAGTCCTGTTTAATTTTATCATGAATTAAATAAGACAATTCATTTGTGAAAAAAACTTTATGTGAATGTGAATTATGTAAAGCTTATATAGTTGACTGAGACAAAAGGATTACAAAGAGCATAACTGTAGCAAATTGCAGTGTGGATTTGTTGAATTTTAAATGTGTGTGTTTCCATTTTATTTCCTCTAGTCGAGTAGAATTGAAAAGATTGTGTGAGATCTTCACCCGGATGTTTGCTGACCCTCATAGCAAGGTGAGCCCAGGGGCCACGCCTTACCTTCCTGCCTGCAAGCTTCTGTGAGCAGTAGAATAGACTCCCCAGGGAGGGAGAGAATTCCCCATTGTGCAGTTCAAACTGGCAACAGTGTATATTCCATCTTATAAAAACTGAATTTTTGAAAACTTCAAATGTCCATAAAACTTCAAACTAAAGTGTGGTTCAAGGAAGAGTTATGGAGTGATCAGATGGAGCCTTTAATTCATTCAACAAATAGTACCTCCCATTAGCCAACAGTGTGCTAGGTACTAGAATATAAGGTTGCATTATAATGTAGGACATTTTTTAAAGTTATGGTGGTGAAGAAAATCAAGTGTATTGTTGTTTTTTTGTAACCTACGTAGAATTTGTCTACATAGGGCAGGATAGAAAAGTAGAAGATTTATGTAATAGATTTATCGAAGCACCAAATTATTTCCCCAGGTAGAATTTTGCTGTTCCCAAGAACTTCTGTGGATCTAAAATAGGTGGTCACCTAGCTGGTGCTCACACCTCCTGGGGTCAACGGGAGCACTGGGCCTGAGGACAGCTTTTTTAGTATGGGAATCCCTGCTGAGGACAACCCCACAGGTCTGAGAGAGGGACCCTTTACCGAAGTTTGCTTGAAGTCTACATCTTAAATACATACCATTGTTTGGGAGGAAGCCCTTAGAGGCTGTTAGTTACTTTTAGAGAATGAAAACAGGAGTATGAGGATATAAAGGAAGTTAAAGGGTGGATAGAATACAGAAGCTAAAGGGCAGAGATTGATAAAGCTTAAAACACCATTGGCAGATCGTAGATGCTTGCCATGCAGAGATCTTCTACTACAGTTTTCCTAGGAAAGGTGGTCTCTTCCCCATCATGCAGGGAGAAAGAAACCTGTGATGGCCAGCGAGCCCAGCCGCTTATTTTGATCTCCCTTCCTTTCCTGTTCTTTCTTCCTTATAGGAATTGTCCTTGAAGTGTCAAACGTCCACCCACCCACCTATCTCTCCTTCCACCCACCCATCCACCCAACATTTCCTGAGTACCTGCTCTGGATTAGGGATATAGAAAACAAGAAGCTCAAAGAGCACTCCCTCTGTGTGGAAGCACTTAGGGAGCGGATGCAGGGGTCTCCTTCTCTCTAGCAATAGTTCTCCTTTCTCAGTGTCCGTCTCAAAGCATGTCTTAAAATCCCTGTTAACTGACCCTCACCCCAAGGTTAACATTAACAATATTAATAATATCCAAGGAAGTTGTATTTAAAGGCCACATAGGTATCCTAAGATACACAATTGTCAAGATTTTTCTCTATGTGTGTAATAAGAGCAATACGATTTACAGCCTAAGCATAATAAGATTAAGATTTACAACATAAGAGATACTAGATGGTTTTAGACATTGATGAAATTTCTGTTACCTGTCACCTCTAGATTGCTGATTCAGAACCAGAATATGAGGATAAAGAAGGAAATTTGTTTTCATCAGAAGGCTCTTGTACAGTGAGTTTGGAGGTCTCAGTTTAGTTCATATTTGCTAGCTGCCTGTGAGCTAAGCCAGGGAATCCCACAGCTGGGCCTCATTTCCTTTTTATAAAGCCAGCTCACAAGAGACCCTGGTCTTAAGTAGTTGCTGTGCTAGAACTGGCTCAGGTCTGTGATTGGTGGGTTGTCCCGATAGAGTAAGTCTCATTACAAGATAGGAGAATGCAGTGTTACTTATCTCAGGAAAACTGGTTCAGGAATATCCCACTGTGGGCTGTCCTTCGCCTTAGATAGTACTAGTAGTTACACAGCAACTCGAGAATCCGTGAGCTGTCAGCACCTATTATCTTAAGCCATAACCTTTTATCTTTCTAATATCCAAAATTAACACATGTCAAAATAACTTCCTAAAATCAAAAGCAGTATACACACAGTAGTGAGTAGGGTTTTTTGGTTTTGCTCATTTTGTAATAGTATTTGTTGAATGCTAGGTAATGAACAATAATATTATAGAATTATGGCATTTCAAAGGTCTGAAAAAAAAAGACGAAAAGAAAGTCTCTAGGACTAAACTCACACTTTTCAGCCAAGTTAATTTCTCTCTGTACTGAATTTTAAAGGCCTTTATTGAGGGAGGGGAGAGTATTTTATTAATTTGTAGATTTTTCAGGTCTTTTAAGAAACTGCATGAAAAAAAGTATTAATTCACTGTGGACTAACATTGAATTTGTTTTGTTGCATGGCCTGCTTTGCGGTGGAATTCACAACAGAGAGTAAGTTCCAATCCTTTATCCTATATCTGATTTCTGCAGTTTCCTAGATCTGTTTGCCTTCTGTAATGGGAACAGTTGTTAACAGTGTTTGTTAATCTAAGCTGTGAGATTCTGGGCAAAGCCCGTATGGGCATTTTTAATGTTTTGTAGACTTGAGAGGAAATCATGAATATGTGAAATACCTGGTTTTCATTTGTGTTCTTCTCTAGGTTTTCAGTATGTTTCTGGAGACACTTGTGGATTTTATAATAATTCATAAGGATGACTTACAAGACTGGCTTTTTGTTCTTCTCACACAATTACTGAAGAAAATGGGAGCAGATTTACTTGGATCTGTGCAAGCAAAAGTTCAGAAGGCTCTAGACGTAACAAGGTGAGTGTGGAGGGACTGGACCATTTCAATGTTACAAGACCCTCATAGGTGGTTTCTTGCCCTTCGCTTCTGCTGCTGCCATGGTCTCTGTCACCCACTTGAGTATCACTCTCTTACTCAGTTCCGTGTTCTCTTGTTGACTTATTTGTTGACACGTCACACCAGTCTATGAGATGAGATAGCCACCTACACCTTGAGTTGGTGTTATTTTTCTGAATGCCTAAAATAAATGTAAAACTTCTCTTTAAAAAAAAAAAAAAAAGAAAGAAAAGGATTTTAAAAAATTGTTTTACGTCTTTCTAAAACCTGAGAATATTTTTATATACCTCGACTTTTTATAGGTCACACTGAAAATTGTTCGAATGTGCTGTAAAGTGTCCACGTATGATGTAGGGTTCCCGTTGATCCAGGAACACTCTATGCGGACAGCTCATTGCTCAGAGACTGCTGAATCTTTCACAGCAGCTATAATAGAAGAAAAGAGAAGCTGCCAAAGCTCAGAAAAATGTAAAAAACTGACTATATGCTGCCCTTGTTCTTGAAAAGGTCCTTGACCTTTTCTCCATCTTCTCTGCAGTTATAGGTCCCACCATGCAAATAGTAGGAATAAGGTGATCTCAGAAGATACTTGGTAGTAATGTCTTGGTTGTGATTTGATGGAAGAGGGAGAAGAAGGTGTCAGATCTGTGGATTTTTAACAACAACCAAACGAACGACTCCAGATCACTCAAAATTATCAGCAGCGCATTAAATTTAACTTACTAGATTTCATTGAATTTTCAAGATAGATGGGCCTTCAAGATGATCTGCATTTTATCAGTGAGACAGAGACCTTGACTCGACATGCTCAGGGTTGCCCTTGGTGTTGGTGGCAGTCTAGGAACTAGAATCCAGGATTGCTGATTGTTGCCCTGTTGTTTGTTGCCATTCTAGCAGGCCGCCTTCTAGATGTGTCCCCTCCTGTAGGGAAGAGGAGAGCACAGAGAGTGGCGTGCTTTTCCTTTCAGGCTCCCTCGACTAGCAGCAGCACACACTGCCTGCCGTCGGCCCCCAGGCTTTACTCTTCTACCTCTGGCTTGGCTGTTTCTTGACCTTGTGCCAGTTTGGATGTACCGATGAGGAAAATCATTTCTTTTATTCCCTTCAAAGTACAAGTTGCATTCCTAGCTGCCGCCTGTGTCTTTGTTGAGACATAGCAGAAAGGATGGGAGTGGTCAATCTGAATACTTGATAGGTGTTGATGTACATACGCTGAAACAGTACAAATTATCACAGACTTAACAGCTTAAAACACCACAATCTGTATATCAGGTTGTTGGCAGAATCTGGCTTTTAGCATAAATGGGTCTGAGGTCCCCCATTTCCTGACTGGCTGTCAGCTGGAGGCCACTCTTGGGTCTCAGAGGCTACCTGCTTTCCTCCTCAAGCTTTGAATCTCTGGTTTCTTCTGCCCCCAGCAGCAGAAAACTCTCTCCCTTTAAAGGACTCATGATGACTGGGACCCTCTGAATTACTCAGGATGCTCTAGTTTAAATTAAGATCAGCTGATCACTACCCTAATTAACACCTGCAAAGTCCCTTTTGCAAGTAACTAACATATTCATTCATGGCTCTGATAGCTCATGACAGTCCCAGTCCCTGGGATTGGGGTGGGAAGTCTTGGGGGGGTTGTTTTAGAATTCTTCCCCCCAGGCAGTTAGAACCATGAGCCTGCCCTTGGGCCTTACGTGTTTTAGTGACTGCCCTGCGCGTAATTTCCCGGGTGATCTGGAGTCATTCGTTTGCTTGTTCTTTTGTTCATGTATTCATTCCACATTAGGGACCCTCTGCACTTGAGAAGCCATGCCAGGAGCAAGACAGAAGACAGTGTTTGGAACAGAGTTCTACCCCCTGCTCTGACGGTGACATAGGGGGCAACTTGCCGAATGTTAGGATGTGGGAATTGCCCTTGGGTTTTGTGTGCCTTTCGATCTTAGTGTTTTTTTTTTAAAAACTAGGAATGAGGGAAGTGGATGTGGCTCAAATGGTTGGGCGTCCGTCTCTCATATGGAGGGACCTGGGTTCGATCCCCGGAACCTCCCAGTAAGAATAAAATAAAATAAAAAACTTTATTAAATAAAAAAAAAAAAAAACTAGGAATGATATGCCTGAGGCCAAATCTTACAGGTAGATGTCAAGAAATGAAACCTGTTTTCCCCAGTTTTCTCATGCCAGGAATTTGGCATGGCTGCAAACATCCCAAGTGGAAGAAATGTCAGAGGTCGGATGGTGTGTCCTTGCTAGTTTACAGATGAGCAAGTTGAGACCCAGAGAGGTTTAATGACTTGTGCAGAGTACATGAATGGCAAAGTGTAGGCTAGACCCCAGGCATCTGGGTGCCACCCAGAGCTCTTTCCACTGGGCCATGCAGCCTTTTTTAGCAGCCAAGAAAACCCCAGGGTCATTGTTTCAGATTGACCATGTCCTTTAATCCATGCAGACTTTAATAACAATGTCAGCTTTAACGGCTTCTGTCCCAGAGCTACTTGGTGTGCAAGTCACTAAGTAGTTTACGATACTTTGTGCAGCTTCTTTTGCTTGCTGTGTGAGGATGAAGAAACTGAGGCACAGAGAGATTGTCAAGTACATAGTAAGCTAAAATTTGAACCCAGGCCTCCCTGCCTTCAAAGCCTGTGTTTGTTCCTCTGCTCTCTCCTGTCAGCTATTTTCTTTGGTCCCTGACCTTGTAGATCTGTATAATTTACACTGCTATAGACTTCTACTATCCAAATAAATTGCCCTCTTGCTTTTCAGTGAACTCAGAGCAGGACTACATTTGCAGTAAGGCTTTCAAACTCCAGCCCCTTTGGATAACTACGCCCAGTGGAATTAGGAATTTGCTACGCACCAGACATAGATAGATTTAGAAAGGTGTAGCCAGGGATTGGCCCCAGGGCTCGGCTGACATAAAGGAGTGGTGCAGGTGAGCAGGGCTAGTGCTGGGCTGCAGAGCAGGAGTCAGTTGTGGCCTTGTTGGGATGTGGGCCCATTGGTGCCACACTTTTCAAGAAAGGTCAAAAATGCAGATTTGGGCAACATTTTGAGGTGTGTTTTTTTATTTTTTTTATTTTTTTTTTAATTTTAAAGTAAAATGTGTGAGATAGATTTGCTACTAAACTTCAGTGAATTTATGAATGATAAGGTTCATTTCAGAAATATAAGGGTAGTGGAAATATTAAGACTATTGTCCTAAATTTTGATGTTTAAGGAAAAGAGTGCCATCCTCCTGTTAGTTTTCCTAGTTGCCTCTTTTTTTAAGAAGCCTAATCTCAGTAGATTTAATCTGACTCCTTACAGCATTTTCATTATTTACTTCTTTTCCTCAATAAGTGTTCAAGCTTCTCTAGAATCATTCAGGGCTTTGGTGGGGGAAGGGGGGAGCAGGTTCAGTGACCTGATCACTCAACTGCTCGGTTCCTTTTACTTGGCTTTGGGCTTAACAAACAGGCATAATTTCCAAGTTAAACACGCCAGTCACTTAAGTGCATCCCCCATCTATCCCTGATGCAGAAAGGGGAAGGCATTTTGTGTGTAGTTTTTCGACCTTGTTTCTTTCGTTTATAGTCAATATGAGTCACTGAAATCCAAACTGCAGCAGTAGAGAAACCAAGGACTAACTTGCCTGTGGTTTCTAAAGGGTACCATGTTTCTGGACATGGTCCTCAGAGCTCCCAGGGTACAAGTAGCTGTGGGAGAAAAGGATGTGATTGGGTCAAGTAGACTTTCTATTAGTCATTGTAATGATGGTAATACTGATACCTAGTATGTGCCCTGTACTCTATATTTTCCTTGTATTATTTCATTTAATTTTCAAATCAATCCGGTAAATATGTGCTCCATTTTATAGATTTGAATCTGCATCACTTCTTATTCTATAGATTGAAAAAGTCTCTAAGAGGGTCCAAAGAAAACAAAGCAATCACTCAGACGACTCAAATGCGATAGATATTTTCATTGCATTATTTTTCCGGTTGGTGTGGAAGTCACCTCCTCATTCTGCACCTGGGCTCCATTATACAATTTTAAGCAAATACTAGTAATTGCAGCGTATTAAGGGAGAGCGCGCTGACTTTCGCTGGCCAAGAGCCCCTCAAGGTTCCTTGACTGGATCAGAGGATGTGTGTTGATGGCTACAAGAAATGAAGCAAGGGAAGGGGCTCCCAAGGCCCAGGCATCCATGTACATTTTGTATCTCACAGACACGCTTCTGTGGTGACTATAAAAATAGGTGTCATAGTAGTTACCAAGCCAGGACCAAGGAGGACAATCCAGTTGGCTGAAGCAGGGTCCACGGTAAGCAGCCTTGTCAGGACATAAAAAATAAGATTTGGGAACCGGAATAGTTTTTGTATACACAGTATTCAGAAAGGTATCTGGAAAGAAGATGAGATGGGAATCTCTTCCTTAGTTCATCGCTTGCTCTTAATTTTTAAAATTGCATACTCAAAGCAAGTTTAACATACGTTTGGGGAGTTTAAATTTAAGCAAGATCTTCCTTTTTCTAAATTTTCAATATAGCCATGTCTCAGAGTAATCCACAACAGGATGTTTTTGCTCTTATATAGTTCGACGTTATTCTTTGTAGTAAGTCTTTCTTTAAAAACAAGCTCTCTTTTTTTTTTTTTTTTTTGTACTTAGGGACTCCTTTCCATTTGATCAACAATTTAACATTTTGATGAGATTTATTGTGGATCAAACTCAAACTCCAAACCTCAAGGTTGGTAATTACTGGTCATTACAAATCAATCTGTAGAACTCAAATAATGCTTAAAATGTACTTATTTTATACATGACTGTATTTGGCCATTATGAATAAAATTGCATGATCATTCTTTTATAATTCTTTGTTGACGTATCCCCCATTTCTCTTGGTTAAATACCAAGGGGTGCAATTCCTGGTTTATAGGATAGGTTGAACTTGAGTAGAAACTGTCGAAATGGTTGTACCATATTACATTACCACCAACAGTGTATGAGGGTTCCAGTTTTTCATTTCTTCGGCGCATTTGGTATTATTAGGCTTTTTCACAATTCATATTTAAAGAGAAAATTAGGGCATTCTGATGTGTTGAGATTAGAGTGTTGATTTAATAGTAACATTTTAAGGCATAAAATTTAATTATCAAATGTTGCGGAAAAGCATACCTTTAATAACAGGACTATATTTGAGAGAGGATGTGTGTTAATTTGAGTCAGCTCATGTTTATCATCTGTTCCTTTGTCATTAACTCTTGCTGGGGTTTTAGGGCGAGCCCAATAAATAATAACCCTTTCCACCTGAGGTCACAACCAGTTGTGTGGTGGATGGAGACGTAAGGGCAAAATATAAATTTATTACTAATACTGGCTTGCAGGACCTGGCCTAGAATGTGTGATAAAACGAACCACAGAGCTGACCTTGCCCTCCCAGTCAGTGGCGGGCCTCCTGCACGGGCTCCTGCCCTCTAAGTCCATGGCCATATAGGTGAGCTGTGGCACACACGTTTTCTGCAGGCACAGTGACCTAAAGACGGAGGGGATCGGACTGCATGCCAGTGCCCATGCCCAGGCTTACCATAGGCAGGGCCTGCTTTCTCCCCGAGGGTCACCTCACCATGTGCGACTACAAACCCTGGAGAAAAGAATTCTCGTCCAAGATTCATAAAGTGTGTTTAATGTTTGTAATTATTGGATCTTTCAGGTCAAAGTTGCAATCCTGAAATACATTGAGTCTCTGGCCAGGCAGATGGATCCAACAGATTTTGTAAACTCTAGTGAGACAAGGCTTGCCGTTTCTAGAATTATAACCTGGACTACAGAACCAAAGAGTTCAGACGTGAGAAAGGTATGTCCAAGAGAACTAAACTGTAATTACAGACTGTTCTTAGGCATGCGTTAGAAAAAGAAATTTATTTAGAAACTTGGAAATCACCACACCCCCACACAACCCCTACAAACCGTCACTGTTTTTCTGTGGAAACTAAGGCTTTGCTGTGCCCCTGTCTTTTCTCTCCCACTCTGTCCAGTTCCAGTCTTGGTTTATCAGAATGAAAACCTGAAATCTTGTGTGATGACGTCATTGTTTTCTCAGGCATCTGCTTTACAGATTTTATAATGTAAAAGTGTTTTCTCTTATGAGGACATTTGTTTTCCTTATATCAGTTTTGTTAACGTGCTTTGAAGATGAAATTGCAAGTCTAAGGCTACCTAACCATAGGGTACCTAATAGTAAAATGTGGCTGAAAATTGTGATGAGATTGAATGGATTTTTGACTTCTAAAAGAGCAGAAAAGACTTCCGTTTATACCCCACTTGGAAAACACTCTCTTTGATTTGGGAAGTGGGGTAGCAGGAGGTAGAATTCCTCTTTCAGGCCACCCTCATACCAAGGTGCTGGGTCGTTACCATTGTTTTATTAGCTCAAGAAGAATATTTGCCACTTTCTTGTGACTGGCACCTTGAGAGGGATATAATCAAGGGCACAGGCAATTATTATTTCCATTATTAGGTAGTAATCAACCTCATAGACTGTTGTGTGGATTGATCAGCACATGTAAAGCCTTTGATCAGTTCCTGAAATAAGCACACAGTAAGTATCAGCTGTTGCTGTGTGGTCGCTCCCAGCCTCGTTCTCTTCCTGTCATTGTTAGTGTGCTAAGCTTGGGTTTCGCATGTGGTCATTGTTCTTTTGCAGTGTGTAAAAGTTTTAGCCAGATGTCTCTGTTCTGCTTTCAGACTGAGTCGCTGATTTTGATTATTTGCATATAATCACAAACCTTACATATTTTATTCTCTACTATACTCCTTCTACAGCCATCCCTACCAAAATAGCCCTTTGGCCTTGGGGTAGGGTTGAAAATGTGGACCACCTGGGTCCAGGTAGGGAAACTTGATGACCCCAAGTGACAGTTGGCAAAGTTGTGCGTTTCCAAATGCAGACGGCCTCTTAGCTCCCTTGCTAATGGAGTTCAAAGAGGAGAACCCAAGAATTCTCTAAAGGTTTCTCTGGAAGGGTTGCAGTCTGTATAATTCTCATATCCGTTGTATAAATTAAGTTCTCCAAAGATAAAAGAACAAGGGCAAATATTTTAAAGCACTCATTCAAAATTATTGTTTTATATTAACAACTAATATTTTTGAGCCATGATCCTTTAGTAAAATATCTCAACATTTATCATAAGCAACCTTTAACCAGTTGGGGAATTAGGGGGTATAATGGGAGGTGGTTGGATAATTTGTTTGGGTTTGAAAGTCAGACAGATCCTCCCGTTGTATTTTTCAAAGTTGCAAGATAAACTAATAAATGCAAAAGCCTCCAGTACAGTGGAAGGCCCTAGCTTTCTGCCTGTGTCATCACATGGAAGTACTTGTGTGTCTGTGGGAGGTATATGTGCTTTGTGATGGAGTGTTACCTACATGTTCTCTGCAGTGGGGCTGGAACAAGTCTTAGACTTGCATAGCACCACAACTGGGGTCTGTATGGGAACAGCTGACTTTGAAGGATATCACTTTCCCTGGACATGAGCATTAGAGAGTTTCAACTGGGACTTACTCTTACTTTTCTAAGCAGGACCTGGCAGGAACTAACTTCCTTAAATTACCTGGCCTGGGAACTCCCAAAAATTTCAATTTATTTTAAGACTAACTCAGGTCAAATATGGTTAGGATATTCAATTTATTGCTAGAAATCCCATGATTCATATACTGGGGAATGAAGTTCAACACTCATTTTCAGTTATTTTGCATTATCCAGTATTACTTCACAGAGCCTGGCTACACTGGTGTTCTCCTTCCTATGCCTGCCCCCACTTCTCATCCTTCCTCATTATGAGAGCTGCTCAACTCCTCACCTTCAGATCCCCTCAAACAATAGTCCTGAACTTCAGAGGAATTTGAGAAGCTTCTAGATCAGTATTTCCTAGTCCTGGCTGCAGTAAAATCAGGCTTGATTCCTGTGCTCTATGCCTAGGTCACTGGATTTCACTGGTATAGGGTAGATCCTGGGCATTGCTTTCCAATTGGGTTCCCTCCACTCTACTGGCTGATTTTAGTGCACTGCCATAGTTGAGGCCGATTAATTTAGACTGTTTACCTGGTGTTGAACCTCAGGCTGCTGATTTCTGATGTCTTGACCTGGGTCCCACAAGTTCTCTTGGTACCCAGCGTCAGTCCTCAGTACCTTTGGGACTAGGCCCGGCCTCGCTGTCCCACAGTGCTATCGCCACCTTCCTCTTCGTGCCTGCACCTAAACCTCGCATAGTAGTCGGTGCTCTGCTACTCTGGACAGCCTACCTTCAAACTGTGTGCTCACCTGCCTGTTTCCTGCATATTGTCAGCTCAGTGCAGGCTGCTTTGATCGTAGAAAGCTTCCTGGAGAAGAAAAGATTCATACTTAGTCATAAAATTGGGATGGGAGTTGCACCGGCAATGAGAAGTATAAGGGAAGGGAAGTAAGCTGTGTTGAGGAAGTGCTGTGAGTTTTGTCTGGAGACCAGTGAGCAGAGAGACAGTGAGCAGAGGGTTTTCCAAAGATGAGCAATGGACGGCCGCTTTGCTTGCTCCTCTGTGCCCAGCACCTAGTACCATGCTTGTAGGAACATAGGAGAAATGCAGTAAATATTCTGGATGAATTAGTGAATGGTGGCCTTCCAAATGACATTTTGAAGCCGTTTTTAAAAACCATCGTCTTGGAGTTCCCGACTTTGGCTTCTATACTAACTTTCTCTTATGTAACAATTTACTACAAGCTAGCAGCTTAAAAGAACACAAATGCATTATCTCACAGTTGTGGTTGGGAGTCTAGCATGTGATGGCTGGGTCCTCTGCACAGGATCTCATCAGGCTGAGATCCCACCCCACTCACTGGTGATTGGCAGAACTCAGTTCCCTGCAGAGGACAAGGGGCTGCTGCATTCTCGCTGGTCGCCTACGAGGAGCTGTTCTCAGCTGCCTGCCATACCCTGCTATGTGGCCCCTCCAGAGCATAGCAGTTCACTTCTTCAAAGCCAGCAGGAGAATAGTTGAAGAAATAGTGTCCAAAAACTTCCCAGATTCGATGAAATTCATTCATCTACACACCCAAGAAGCTCAGTGCTCCAAGTACAATCAACACCTGGACACATCTGAATCAAACTGTCAAAACACAAAGGTAGAGAATCCTAAAAGCAGCTGCAGAGAAGCGACT
Organism: Cabassous unicinctus; assembly: GCA_029593785.1. Lineage (NCBI taxonomy): Eukaryota > Metazoa > Chordata > Mammalia > Cingulata > Chlamyphoridae > Cabassous > Cabassous unicinctus. The sequence goes on from JAQZBX010021772.1 coordinate 26,501, forward strand.
TGTTGCGACCAGCAATCCTGAAGTAAGTGGCCAAGTCCTCCCCAGAAACCATGGAGGCCAGAAGGCAGCTGGATGACATAGTCAAGTTCTGAAAGAAAAAACTGTCTGGGAATTCTATGCTGCCAAATGATTCTTCAGAAATGAAGGAGAACTTAAGACAAAGTCAGTGGGAAAATCTCTCCCTTAACATTCCTCTAACCTCTTTTAAGGGCTCGTCTGATTACATCAGGCCACCCAGGGGCCTTTTGATCAACTCAGTCAACTGATTGAGGCCCTTGACTACATTGGCATATTCCCTTCTGTCATGAAACATCATCATGGAGTTGATAACCTGTCATGCTCACAGGTACCTCTCTCACTAGGTGAGGAGATTATACAGGGGTGGGACTCTTGGGGGCCTTCTTAGAATTTTGCCTCCCATGGCTTTTGGTCTCTCTCTCAGTGGATTGTCAGGAATCTTCCAGGGTTATTGGGTACTTCCATATCTCCCACTTAAGTAGGGAGCTTTTCCTCCTGTATAAATTGTGGCTAAGATTGACTTAGCAGATGTACCTCTGCCTTTTGGGCAACTTCTGCCTTCTAGATTTCTTTATCCTCAAGATGTCTGTGGATTGTGAGGTTTTCATTTGTACTAACATCCAGGACTGACTAGTAAAGCACTGTTATATGACTCATATAGGTGCATGAAAGCAAGTATTCAAATATATGTTCTTTTGCCCCATGAACTAGTTGGCCACAAACTGTACATTAGGGCATTACAGATTAATCTTTCGTGGAGGTGTCCTAATTTAATTTTTTACTAAGAGAAAGGTGGGATTACATTCTAAATCCTAAAAGAGCCCTTCCATCTGCAATCTCTGCACCTAACTGTCATATTGGCCCCATCCCAAGAGAACAGCAGTTTCCAGCAGGCGCTACCTGGGGAGTTGCAGACACCACAATTCATTCTCCATTCTATAAGATCGTGTTTGTAGAAGCACTTTAAGCCAATATAAGCTCAGATTCTCTGACTTTAGCATATTAATATTTTGCTTGTTTTGGGTGTTTTACAATAGGGGAGGAGGGAGTCAGATGTGTAAAAAGTTTATGAAGGAGGGGGAAGTTCAACCAAACCCACACTAGTCCCCTTGCAGTGTGTGTCAGTGAGCCTGGTTTGGACTAGATGGAAAAGCCCCTGACCTGCTTTATGCCAAGAGTAACTTTACATATTTGCTGTGTGAGAATCCTGACTAGTTGTGTTGCCCAAATGGAACAGAGGTACACTGTGTCTTTTTTCTTTAAAAAAATAAATAAATAAATCAATTTTATTGATACATATTAATAAAGCATACAATTCATCCAAAGTGTACAGCCAGTGGTACTTGGTATAATCACATAGTTGTGCATTCATCACTTCAGTCATTATTAGAGCATTTCATTATTTCAATAATAATAAAAAACAGACTAACAAGAAAATTCCTCACCTTGGAATCTCTCTCTGCTTTCCCCACTATATATAGCTGCTGTTTCTGGCTATTCTTTCCTAAGTGTATAATCAATGGCTTTTAGTATAATTATAATGTACATTCATCATCTCAAAAATTTTTGAACAATTTCATTACTTCAAAAAGAAAGACTTTCCACCCCTTAGCATTCCTTCCTTTTGAACCTTGCAATAATGAAGTTGTTGTTATGGAAGTTTATTTACTAAAAGGGGTGAAGAAATTTCCTATGTAACTTTTTTTTTTTTTAATAATATACTTTTTAATATTTTAAAAAGATACTTGACTATATAAATGTTACATAAAAAATATAGGGGATTCCCATTTACCCCGCTCCCTATCCTTCCCACATTTTCCCACATTAACAACATCCTTCATTAGTGTGGTACATTTGTTACAATTGATGAACACATTTTGGAGCATTGCCAGTAAGCATGGATTATAGTTTACATTGTAGTTTACACTCTGTCCCACACAATTTTGTAAGTTGTGACAAGATATATAATGGCCAAGTCCCAAAAATGCCCCCATATTACACCTATTTTTCCCTCCCACTCTCCTCAGAACCTCCAGTGGCCACTATCTCCACATCAGTGGTAACAGTTCATTTATTGCTAGAATCACAATAAGTCTATAGTAGAGTAACAATAAGTCTACTCTAGTCCATCATTCATTCCCCAGTCCTTAGGATTCTGGGATGGTGATGCCTACTCCGCCTCTAATTGAGAGGGGGCTTAGATGCCATGGGGCAGATGAATGGGACTATCTTGCTTGCAGTTGCAGGCTCTCTCTGTTCCTTGGGATGGTTGTTGCCCATCATCATCTCCTTGTTAGTTGTCCTAGGTGAGTCTAGTGAACTGGAGTAGGTGTTGCAACGCTGTTGAGATTCAGGGCCCAACTGGCACATGGAAAGCCCAAAGATTTAAGATTTAAGTCTCTTGGACATACATCTATCAACTCTAGTCCTAACTATAGGTTCAAATAGAAGGGGCAGAAGAGCCATGTTTAGGGAAACCAAGAGTAGGTGTCTCTTGATGCACAGTGTTTGTGTTAAGGCAATGTAACATATTGATTGTAGGAAGGAAATGGATGCTAGAATTATACCTGCATTAGACTTTCACCTCTGCCACTTGTTAGCTGTGTGAGCAAGTCCTTTAACCTCTAGAGTTCTCTTCGAGCACCTATATAATGGGAATATTAATACTTGCACCAAGGCATTATTGGGAGGATAATTGCAGTAAAGTACTGTAACCGTTGGCCAATTTGATGTAATTATGAATTCCAAAAATATAATTGGATCATGCTTGTAAACTGATCTGTTAATCTGGGCATGATTAAGTTATGATTAGGGAGTTGACTGGGCCACATCAGTAGGGCATTGAGCCCCACCCCTTGGTGGGTGGGGAATCGAATATAAAAGGCAAGGCAAAGAACAGAGAAAAAGCAGTCTTTGAGAAGCAGCTTTGATGTTGGAAAGAAGGCCCCAGGAGAAGAGAAGCCAGCCGTTCACCTGATCATCTACAGCTGACCTTGTGGAGGAAACGGGAGCTAAGCCCGGAGAGAAACGCAGCCCCGGGAAGAGAGGAACCCAAGAAGCCTGAACCCTGGGCAAATGTCAGCAGCTGTCTTGCTCCAACACGTGACAATGGACTTTGGTGAGGGAAGAAATTTATGCTTTATGGCCTGGTAACTGTGGACTTCTACCCCTTTATAAAGACCAACCCATTTTTGGTATTTCACATTAGCACCCCTTTGACTAAGACAAGTACATAAAAAATAGTACTTCATTTGCTGCTGCAGCTCCTGCTATTATTGTTTGAAGGTTGTTTTGTTGTCATTGAGCAATGTGATGGAAGAAATTGAGAACCAACCTTTTTCTGACATTAGGAAGCCATGTGATCAATCACAAGGGTATATGGGAAGGGCAATAGAATTGGTAATTGTATGCTTATATTTTAGGATTTATGGTCCCTGAATGTTTGCTTATCATGTGTGATTCCCTAACAGTTGGCACCTACTTTGTCAGATGAAATAACAGATGTAGTCCCTAAACTTTGTTTTGAGAAATGTGGAAAAAGAAGGCATGACAGAGAAACCTAGAAAGTATAAAGATGCTGTTGCCTGGAGCAGGGAAAGTCTGTATACTATTAATCAGAACGGTTAGGGTTTTGCATCAGATAAGATATGACTCTCAGCTTAACTATTGCTTGCTTTTTCCCAGTCTCTTTGACCTCTTAGAGCTTTTGTTTCATCACATAAAGAACAATACTATTTTCAGGGAGGGTTATTATTATTAAGTAAAGAACTGAGCAAATGGTTGAAATTTAAAATGGGTAGCTGATGTTTTTATTATTATTCTTACTTTATAATTACATATGCCTAGATGGTTTTTTGATATAAGAAACCAAAGACTATTACAGCTAACAAATAGCATAGTGTAAGCACTTGCTTTTTCTCTCTGATTCAGTCATACCACCTTTCCATCTGTCAGTCCCCACTCAGCCTAGTCGAGTAGGTGAGGATTTCCCAGCTAGGTCAGCATCAACCTGTTCTGGGCCTGGAAAAGGAAACTTGGAAGAAAATGGTAAACAGGTAGATAACAGTGAACTAATTTCAAAAACACATAGTTAATACCCATTACCCTGGTGAAGATGCCGGGAAGATTTTGAAGAAACTTAAAATTAATATAATACTGTGTGAGAGTGTATGTGTGTGTGCCTGTGTAAATGTTTGTGCTTTGGTGTGTTTTATGATTAACTCCCTGCCCAGTGGAATAGCCTGTGTGGAGTGCAGGCCTTTGGTGTATATGCTAAGGGAAGACATTGCTGGGCCACCTACATATTTTAATGGGATAGTAAAGGAGAAACTAAGCAAGGAATTTTTAAACGTTTTGAAGTATCTTCTCTTTGGTAATTTTGTATAGCAATTTTAGCGGCAATCTGAAGGGAGCATAGTAATAGTTTAATAAATTAGAAAACTCTGCTTTTCCTCCCCATGATATCCCAAATTAATACCCAACACTGAAGCATTTGTCAAAGCTTTATTTCTCTTTCCATTAGGAAGAATTCCTTTCTTCATTCAGGACAGTTGATGGCTCTGGAAGTTCTTTCCAAACAGCAGGAGTGAGATTCTGAAGAACATTTCACCCCCTCCCACCCCCAGATTCACTGTAGGGGCATATGGGACTCTTTCCTTTTAAGTTGCCATTTGATGCTTAAAATCAGCTGCCCTCGAGTTGTCCATCAGGCATTTCAGAGGTGTGGGCGACAGCATGGCGCCCTGCTCCTGTGGCTCATCAGTGGCTGTGAACTGTGCCCCAACCCCACCCTATATGTGGAATTAGTCCATTTTTGATGGTGATGATATATAGAACCCCGTGTTCTTCTTTGCTTGGGTTCCAATATTGTGACTTCTCACTAGTTCAGAGGGCCATGGATAAAATGATCCAGAAACCATAACAGTCTCATTCCTTTCAAAACATTTTAAAATAGCATGCTTGAATGATACTTTCCATCCATTTCTGGAGATTGGATCTTATTAGAAAAACGTTTTGCTTTGGAAACAGCTTTAAGCCAGAGAGTGACTTTTGAAAACTGTATAAAATCATGCATCAATACGAATAAACCATACTCACTTGTATGTATACACACACAATTATCTGTCTAATTAGGTATACTTTCAAAATTCCTGTCTTTCTATTTGATTTCTTACTAAAATTCAACTTTAGGATTACTAAGAGAAAGTTCATTAGTGGGTCAGAAGTTCAAAGTATATTGGGGAAATGTTAAGTTGTATATATGGTAACAGAATAAAAGTTTAAAAAAAAAAAAAAAATCCATGGAACTACACTACACAAACAGTGAATCAAAAGTTTAACCACAGATGTAGTTAATAGTACAATCATTAAAATGCTTTCATCGATTGTAAGAAAGGTACCACACCAATGCAAGGGGTTCACAGTAGGGTGGCTTATGGAGTCCTGTATTTTATGCATGATTGTTCTGTAAACCCACAACTACTCTAATAAAGTGGGGGGGGGGGGTTAAAAAAAAAAAAAAAA
>JAQZBX010021773.1:0-32039 GCA_029593785.1 Cabassous unicinctus
TTTTTTTTTTTGAGAGGATAATTGTCCATTGGATTTGACAAAATGGAGGTCTTTGGTAACTTTAGTAGGACAACATAGATGAAATGGTGTGACTGAGACTTATTTGGAGAGGGCTGAAGAGTAAATGGGAGAAGAGGAATTGCAGAAAAGGTTTGCAGGCACCATTCTAGAAAGTCTTGGCTGAGAAGGAGAACAGTTGATGAGGCTGTGTATTTAGGGGACTGTGAGGTCAAGGTGGGGCTTGGCTGGTATGTATTCTGAACTGGGTGTGCTGGGTTTCAGTCTTTTGTGGACTCCAGAAAATTATATTCTTAATCTATTCCAGTGGGTGTAAACCTATTGTAGATGGGACCTTTTGATTAGATTCAGTTAAAAGTCCTTTCTTTTGAGTAGATCACTTCAGTGGGGCATGGTCCAGGGTGGATCTTAATCCTCTTACTGGAGTCTTTTATAAATGGAGGAATAAAAAGCTGCAGATACAGAAAAAAACTGCAGAGACATAAAGGAACCCAGAAGCTGAGAGAAAAGGCCCTGGGAACCAGAGGCTGAGAGAAAGCCACTTTAGCCAGAAGCTGAAAGCAACAAGGCAAGGAGGAGAGGGGAGAGACAAGCTGATACTGCCAAATGCCTGATCGCCTTCAGCTGCAGCTTGGGGAGAAAACATCTGATGATGATGCCTTGATTTGGACACTTTCACGACCTCTGAACTGTAAGCTTTTAACCCAATAAGTCCCTTTTGTAAAAGCCAGTCCATTTCTGGTATATTGCTTTGGCAGCCTATAGCAAACTAAAACACTGGGTGATAATAGAGCTCATAGCATGCTGACAGGAATGATCCTGCAGAAAGGAGACAGGAGGATCCTGCTGGATGGGGAGCAGAAATCTGAAGGAAAGAGAGGGAGAAAGGGGATGGGGTCCTGGCTCACGGTGTGGACTGGCTTTTGATATTCTTTAACAGAAAGGAAATGTCAAAGGGTGGCTGCAGACACAGGCAGGTTAGGGAGTTGGTGGTGGGAGGGTGCTGGAAGGGATTGTCTGTTGGCTTCTGTTTTCCCACTGAAGCATGAGGCAATACCAGGATATCATTGAGTTTGAGGAGAGATCCTGGCCCATTTGTCTGAAGAGCCAGAGCTTGGGGCCTGGCATAGTCTGAATGGCTGTTTACTTCTTCCCAGCCAGAATAATGCATGGCTCTTTGTTTAAGAGATCTGCCTGGCCCAGAGGAAAGGATTTCTATTCCAACATGTTATCTTTTCTATCTCTAGAAACCAGCATCACCCAGCAAAAGCCAAACAGCCATTTCCTTGCTATAATAAAGGAATTTGAGTTTTTCTTCACCAGGCACATCAGTACAAATATAACATATCTCATACTTAATGTGGATACTAAGTATATAGTAGTTTACAAGGCAGACCCAGACCCTGTCTTCAAGGAGCTTACATTTTAATGGGAGAGATAGATACATAAAGAGAAAAATACAGTATAAGGTGGAAGATGAGAAGTCCCTGGAAGTGTGAGTGTGTGTTGAGGGGTGAGGCGAGGGGTTGGGTGTAGGGGTGAGGGGGTAGGGATAAACGTCCAGTGTCTGGAGAAAACAGAGGAAACCTAACCCATTTATTTGTATTTATTTGTAGGCATATTTTGGCTGCCAGTTTCCATGTTCTTTCCAAAATCTCCAGCTGCATTATTCACAGATCCCTTCTTCTTTCCTGGTGGGGAAACTTCTTTGCTGAGAGTGGTGGAGCTACTTGCTAATGAGAAATATTAGAACTTTAATAGCAGAAAGCAAGCATTACAGAGAATCTCCTGGCAGTGGGATCTAATAGATGGCAGGATATATCTCAAAGTGGAGAACAAAAACAAATCCCTGGAGGCATTGAAAACCAAATGGAGCAAGTAGGTAGACTATGCAGGGTTTGTGTTGCCTAGGCCCGAGACAAGATGTCTAAATGACTCTTTCTAATCTGAAGTTTCCAAGATGCTATGGTTTAGCGCCTGTTAAAAGACCCGTATGAGTTGTGATTGGATTTGAAAGGGGACACATGGTTTGCTTTATAGTCCAGCTGAATCCTTTTTATAAAGGCCAAACATTTTAGAGGGGGTTTTAAATTCTGGCAAAGGTCATGAGGCTTTAAGGCAAACTTTATTGAAGTATCAGTTCTTATTTCTGTCTTTGGACTAGATGAAACATGGGACAAAGAATTGGAGGAATCCAGGTAATTATATTTCATTTATTTTTTTCACTTTCTTTGGTTTATTAGTCAGTCAGTCTTAAAAACCGTTTATGCTATTATATTAGCAGTTGGCTTGTTAACTTAGCAATTGATGGGGGAAGACATTTCACCTTAATGATATCACACTCTGGATAATTTGATTTTTTTTTCCTCTCCTCTCTCCTACAACATTTAGCTTTAAGTTCTCTGTCCCTTTTTGAAAGACTTGTCATTGTTTTGTATGTGTTTCTTTTTTAAAAATTCTTAAATTGTCTTTTCTTCCTTCAATCTCCTTCCTTATTGTTGTTGTCTGACATGTCATAGGGTATATTTTTGTATTTTCCCCCTTTACAATTCACTTTGAATGGCTTCCTTTGAGCTGAAATCCCCAGAAGCTAGAACAGCAGGAGTAGATTATTTTCTTGCTCTTCTTTTCAGTGACACTATTTTGTCCTCATTTTAAGTTGTTTAATAGGTCTGTTTCAAAATTCTTCTTCCATCCCCATATATTTCTCTGTAGTGTATCAGTCATCCTTTGCTATCAAATACATTTTTTCTTTAACAAAAAGCAATTATGCCTTCCCTACACATGGCTCATCTGTCCCTTCTATTTAAGCCTATACTTGGTACTGGAGTTTGTAGGTGTACTTCCAAGAGACTGAAATCTTTGGGCTGTCCAAGTGCCAGCTGGGCCCTGAGCCTCAGTGGAGTTGAAGCTTCTACTCTCCAGTTCATTGGACTCACCCAGGACAACTAACAAGTTGGTGAGGATTGACAACCACTGTACCAAGGAAACGAGAGAGCCTGCAACTGCTAGCAAGAGAGTCCCATTCATCGTCTGTATGAGCTCGAAGTCTCCTCTCAATTAGAGGTGGTGTAGACATCACCATCCCAGAATCCTCAGGATTGGGGAATGAACTATGGACTAGAGTGGACTTAATGGTATTCTACTATAGACATATTGTGATTCTAGCAATGGAAGAAATTACAACACTGATGTGGAGCCAGTGGCCACTGGAGGTGCTGGGGGCAGGGAGAGGGAAAAACAGTTGTAATACGGGGGCTTTTTTGGGACTTGGGAATCGTCCTGAATGACATTGCAATGACAGATATAGGCCATTTTATATCGTCATATAACATGCAGAACTGTGTGAGAAAGAGTGTAGACTACAAGGTGAACTATGGTCCATGCTCAGTGGCAATGCCCTAGGATGCGTTTATCAATTGCAATGAATGTGGCATGCTAATGAAGGATGTTTATGTGGGAGGGTGTGGGAGGTGTGGGGAGCGGGGCATATGGGAATCCCTATATTTTTTGCGTAACATTTATGTAATCTAAATAACTTTAAAAAAAAAAAAGAGTGAAGGAAAAATAAAGATGTTTGCAGAAAAAAAGAACTGAGGGGCTTTGGTTATCAAAGTGCTATCAGACTATGCAGATATTCCCTTCTTTGAGAGAAAGAAGACTCGGGAATTCCCCCAGAAATTAATCCAGACTTTAACTTGTGACAGGTGTGGTAACATTTTGTTGGACTCTTTGGCCAACCTGGTGTTTGTAGCACAGAAAGGCTGACCAACATACTAAGGTTTTCTATCCTTTGCTATAGCAGGCGCACCACCCAAATTAGCAGTGAGGCCCCCATACACAATTGTGAACCCGGCTAATGCCTTGGGATTCAACCAGTCTGACCTGCCCACCATCAAATTCACAATTTGAAATTTCAAATTAAGATTTGAACATAGAGTCAAAACACCTCACTTATCCAGTATTTGGGGGAATTAGATGGGCCATGTGAATAAATTTTTCAGATAATTGGAAGCTAAACTTTAAGGTGTCTAAATTTTAAACATTTCTACCGTTTTAAAATGTATTGTTCTTCTGTGCCTGCTTATGTTGATTATACTGATCATAATTTGTCATTTTATTTATTTTTTATTATAATTATTATAAACAGGTAAACTCTCTTGGGGCAACAATTACTAAGAGCTTGGTGATCCCTCTTCCCAGGGCGGGGATTAGAGTGAGGTAAGTGAGACAACTTACCTTGGGAACAAAATTTAAAGAGGCACAATTTAAAAATGGACAAAAGACTTAACTAGACCCGTCTCCTAAGAAGATATACAAATGGCCAGAAAGCACATGAAAATACACTCAACATTCTAGCTATCAGGGAAATGCAAATCAAAATTACAATGAGATATCATTTCACACCCACTAGAATGGCTACTAATAAAAAAAAAAAAGACAGAAAATTACAAGGGTTGGAGAGGATGTGGAGAAATAGGAACACTCATTCACTGCTGGTGGGCATATAAAATGCTGCAGCCTGGGTGGAAGACAGTTTGGCAGTTCCTCAGAAAGCTATATATAAAATTACCATATGACCTAGCAATCTCTATGCCCAAAAGAATTGAAAGCAGGGACTTGAGCAGATATTTGCTCACTTGTTCATGGTGGCATTGTTCACAATTGCCCAAAGCTGGAAGCAACTCATGTGTACATCAACCGATGAATGGATTAACAAACTATGGTATATACGTACCATGGGATATTATTTAGCCATAAAAAGGAATGAAGTACTGACACGTGAGAAAACATGGATGAACCCTGAAGACATTATGTTGAGTGAAATAATCCAGACACAAAAGGACAGATATTGCATGATCTCACTGAAATGAAATAATTGAAATAAGCAATCGCATAGGGTTAGAATCCAGAATATTGGTTAACAGGGGCTGGGTTGGGGAAAAAAAATAAGGAGTTAATGCTTAATTTGTACAGAATTTCTATTTAGGTTGATTGTAAAGTTTTGGATATGGATGGCATTGATGGTACACATTATTGTGAGTGTAATGAACAGCACTGAATTATGTATGTGAATGTGGTTAAAAGAAGAAATTTTAGGTTGTATATATATTACTAGAATAAAAAATTTGAAAAAACTATTGCAGGCATTTTAAATGAGTGGACTCATAGGGTGCAATCAAAAACTAATTTATTATTTCATCCTCACTGCCCATTCTGAGGAACTAGTCCTTTCCTTGAGAGAAATCCAGAGCAGATCACTCCTAGATAAGAAAAGTCTTCTGATTACAAAAAGAAAAAAAAAAAAAGGGAGGGATTAAGATCTTCCTTGATAAACAAAAGCTGAGGGACTTCATCACCACTAACCTTATAAGAAATACTAAAAGGAATTCTGCAGTTGTAAGGAAAGGACACTAGACAACTGACTGAAGCTACATGCTGAAATAAAGATCTGTGGTAAAGATAATGACATGGGTAAATATAAATACCAGTGCTATTGTATTTTTGAGTTGTAACTCTACTTTTTACTTCCTACAGGATCTAAAAGGCAATTGCATAAAATGTAATGGTAAGTCAATGGTTTTGGACTCATAATGTATAAATATGTAATTTGTGACAAGAACTACATAAAGGTGAGGGGATAGAGGAGTATAGGAACATGTTTTATGTGTGCCGTTCAAGGTGCTTGGTTGGTATCAAGGCAAATGAAATTGTTATAGATTTAGGATGTTGCATTTAAACCCATGATAACCACAAAGAAAAATATCAGAGAATATGCAGACTCATAGAGACAGCCAGTAGAGAACATGTTACCAGGGGCAGGGGCAGGGGCAATGGGGAATTAATACAAAATGAATGTAGTGTTTCTGTTTGGAGTGAAATCAAAGTTCCAGTAATGGATGGTGGTGAGGGTACTGCAACATTTTGAAAGTGATTAATTTCTCTGTATGGTGTGCTTCAGATATGTTGATTTGGGAAGATTTATGTTCTCTCTCTATATATACTTTTCTACATTTTAAGAAAAAGAAAGAGAAACTAAAGAGATAATGACATTTAAATGCAATATATAAGACCAGATGGGATCTAAGATTGTATGAGAAAAGACTCAAAGGACATCAGTGGTACATAAGAAAAAATTGGAATATGGAATGTAAGCTTTATATCAGTGTTAAATATTTTGAACTTGATAAAGGCACTTAAGGTGATTATATAAGTGAATATCCTTATTTGTTGGAAATGTACATGGAAGTATTATGTGTTCAAGGAGTATGATGTGCATAACCTGCTCTCAGTATTCAGAGAATAGATGCATAGATAGATAATTGGATGGATGGATGGATAGATGGATGGATGGATGGATAGATACAGCAAGGGTGGCAAGATGTTGAAATTGGTGGGTCTGGGTGTCTGGGGGTGGGGTGGGGGTATGTTGCAGTTCTCTGTATGGGGTTTGTATTATTTTTGCAACTTTCCCATAAGTTTGAAATTATTTCAAAATAAAAAGTTAAGGAAAAAAAATGGAGCTTGTACAGGGGCCTGCAGGAAACAGTACAAAGGGCATCCAGGAGCAGAATGGTGACAGCGGGCCTGGCAAGGCCAACGTTCCCCACTTCCCTGACTTCATGATATCCTTTTGTTCGTCACTCCAAGGCTTCCTTTTGCATTTCCTTCCCTGTGGGTTCTTCCTCTCACTTCAACCCCAGGCTGCTCTGGGGCCCTGGGATTTCTTAGGGGCAAACTAGGAACAGGGATACAGGAAAGAATGGAAAAGATTAACCACCTTTTCTGATGAGGAAGTAGGTCCATTGTCACATTAATGCCATTTAGGTGATCTCTCCATGCTGGGGAAAATAGGAGCCCAGGTTACATGGGGTGAAGGCAGAAGCAAGAGATCTTGTAGGAAGCTAAGTAGAATGTTTTGTTTGGAATAGATTCTTTGAAGATTAGACCTTGAAATCCCCAGGAATTAGGATTCAGGGAAAAAGGCCAATGACAGTAGAGGTAAGTGTCACCATTGTACAGTGCTGGCTGTATTGTTTATAAAATACTTCCCCACACATGGTCTCAGGTCATCCTCAACAACCTGTGAGCTTCTCAGACAGAAGCTCTCTCAGAGGAGGAGCCTGAGATTTAGAGAAGTTGAACAATTTACCCAAAGTCTGGACCTGGAAATTTAGCCTCCAAAAGCAACCAATGGTCCTTCCCCTACATCTCATATCACTTCCTAGTAGGAAAGACCCGTGTCATTTCCCAGCTCCCTCTCTGTTTAATTCTCATGGGAGAAGGAGGGAGGAGCAGGAATTAGGAAAAATGTCCCAGGTTTCCTTCCCATGGACTTTCCCTCTGAGCTCTATTTTCTGAGAGAGTCTGGCGCTAGGAACTGAGCTCCCCAGGGATTGTGGACCTGGGACCTCATTTACAAAATACAGAAAGAGAAAGAGAGAGAGAGAGAATGTTAACTGGGGAAAGCCCTGAGTGAATAGTAGAACATTATCTTTTAAAGGTTCCTCTTTGTGTTTCCTGCCTCTGCACTGATGCTGAAACACAGGAAAATATGAGAGGCTGGGATCAGTTTCTCATTCTCTTTCTAAACAAGCAGCAGACATTCATTATTAATGAATACTATGACTCTCTACATTGATTTCATTGTGACATGTATTCCTTCCATGTTTTTCATTTTGAAAATGGATAAAATATTTTCTGATTCTTCTCTGGAAAACTCAATAAAAAAAGGATTGTCTGCATATGATTATCAACTAATATTTCAGACAGTAGTTCTCCACTGAAAAGGGACAGAGACTCTCAGATCTTCAGGAACATCTATAGTACATTCTGTAGAATTATGTTCCCTGAGTACATATCAAATAGAATCTAATCAGAATCTTTCAGAGATTCAGCATTGCTCTCCGGGTCAGCCCTAACACGATGGAGACTTGTTCCAGAGACACCTGAGATGGGAAGGTAGTTAATGAACAACAGTGATGATTTGTTCTCCTCAGGTGTCCTGAAATGCCTTGATAAGCCAAACTATGGTCCCTGAATAATTGTCTTTAGGATTTTACCCTGGATCCTCCACCATACCCAAGTAGCAAGTCTGTGAGCTTTGAATAAAAGTCCTAGTCCCCATTCTCCCCCTTGCCCTGCCCAATCTGTTCTTCTAGACTAGATATTCTGTTCTTTCCTGAGAGTTCCCATTCTTGATGTCTTTCTGTTCCAATAATTGATTTATGAAAATGAGAAGAGGAAGAGGAAAAACAAGAGTCAATCTCCTTTATGGGGCTGAACCTAGGGATCCCCTATGTGGTTTTTGTCTGTTTTTGTTTTTTTCTCCCAAATGTTGGATTCCATTGAATATAGTAATATGGCAGAAAGAAGATAACAACTCCATACGAAAACCAAACCAAACCAAACCAAACCAAACAAAAACCCAAAACAAAACAAAAAAACAAAGAAACAAAGATGGAACCAAAGCCCCAAGTCTCACTGAAATGCAGAAGAAACCAGCCAAAATTCTCCTTCATCTAAACTGTATGGTTGCCTCAGCTGCTGGGCAGAGAAAATTTGTGCATCAGTCTAGAGTTCCAGTTCAGCATCACAGATCTATGGGACAGTCACAAAGGGCCCTTGAGCATGGGGGAGAAGACAAAAAGAGACAAGTGAACCCCACAGCCCCTCCTTCACCATCCAGCCTTAGAGATCCCACCACTCCTCACGACCACTAGATACCTCCACCATTCTCTGGTCCTGCCTATTTCCACCTCCAGCCTTTCTGCATATCATATCTGTGTATAAACCTTAGTGTAATTTTCTCTTTATGCCACCTATAACCCAGATATTAGCTGGGTTCCTCTTTACTCTTTAGAGATATAGGATTGGACTCCACCACTTCCGTAGCCTTTGCAAATATGATGATATCCCAGGAATTTTTATTAATTCCCAGGCAATAGTTTTTTCCTAATCCTTTTTTGGAAGCATATTATAAAGCTATGATCTAATTATGTGTAGAATATGTAGTATATTTCATTTGGAAATAGATTCTACCCATTAAATTATTAGGGATTATGTTTTTTTTCTTTTCACTATAATAGCCAACATCTCCAACACTCCCCATCTCTCTAACCTTCCCCATTCTCTGCATTTCTTTAGAAAGAGAAAACACTGTCTTCCAAGATAGTAAATTCCCAGATTTCAATATTATTATCACATTGCCCTGAGTTGGGTTGGAAATAAATACTTGCAGGTTATGGAAAGAACTAAAAAGGAGTTGTTTTTTACAGAGGGAAAAATGCCTTTGTTAAACCCTTTCTGGAAGAAGGTGGACATGCATGCACACATATATATTAAGTGGGGATTTCTAGCAAGCCCATAACTTGTATTCCATGTGTTTTCTAACTCAGAATTCATGATTTATCATGCAAGAAGGAGACATCTCAGGCTGTGTTTTGTAATGAAAAAGTATCCATCCTGATCCTATCAAATGCTAGCACTCCTAAGAGCCCCCGAACTCCAATTATGATGTGAAATTGTAATTGATGGAAAAGACTCTGGATACCTCTCATTAAAGTGTAGAGTTGGTGTACCTTAGTTAAAAGTTTTAAAAAATGGTACTCCTTCTCACTGAAGGACAAAGTGATTAGCAGAGTACAAGCCTTCAGAAGCAATGAGACCTTGTATGTCATGAAGGGGACTAGGAGCCAAGATCACATCCATCATCACTGGAAAAGGTCTTTGATACTGTCTGTGTAATTCTGTGTAATTACACACATGACTCGAACTCTTGCTATATGGAGATCAAATTACAGTCCTTGGATAGATGCTTAATAGAGGTTTTGTTGTCTGCATCACATCAGGCAGAAAATTTTAAGTTTGTGACTTGAGGACTATATCCTTCATAAATTCCACTAGTGTTTTTCTCAACTTGTTTGTGTGTAGGACTGGCCCTGACAGACTAAGCAGATTATTTTTGCTCCTCTTTGTGTTTTTTGAAATGGATAATTATTGCTAACTTACCTAAGAGAAAAATAATTTCTTTTGTATTGCAGGAAGAATATTTAGTGGTTCCTAGTTTCCTCATAGTGTATTTTTCTTTACCAAATTATGAAAAACAAACATTTTACTAATGCTTGCCAGTGCTAACCCAATTGAAAATAAGTGTTATTATTATTATTATTATACTAGAGCACTGTATCAGTCCACCAAAGGGGTGCTGATGCAAAGTACCAGAAATCTATTGGCTTTTTTATAAAGGGTATTTATTTGGGGTAAAAGCTTACAGTGCCAAGACTGTGGAACAAAAAGGGTACTTTCTCACCAAAGTCAGCTGCCACATGTTGAAGCAAGATGGTGGAACATCCCTGGCAGGTTTCAGCCTCCCCTTCTGGGTTTCCTCTTCCTTTTGAGGCTCTGTGGGCCCAGCTTCTTCCCAATCTCAGCTGCAGGCTGGCATAGGGTTTGTCTCTTAGGGCTTCCTATGTCAGCCTTGGCGCTCTTCCCAAGGTCAGCTGTAAGCTATCAGGCAAATGGTCCATCTTTCCCCAGGGCTTTTGCTGTTTGAGACTTCTCCTTTCTGTCACATGGCAGGATCAAAAATGACAAAGTTCTCGCCTCTGTGTGTCTTCTTGAGTGAGTGTCCATTTATATCAGTCAGGCCCATCAAGGGGGTGAGGATTCAACCTGAGTCACGCCCTCTGATGCAGTCAAATCATATTCCCTAATCTTAACAGGTAATCTAATCAAAGACATCTCAGCTGAATTTAATGCAAAGGGTTTCACACCTAGAGGAATAGATTAGTTTACAAACACAATCTTTCTTTTTTTGGGGATTCATAAAATAATCTCAAACTGCTACAGGCACTCTTCATTTATTGGGCAATTTTTCAAGCTGTACTACATATATCCTCTATAATACCAGGAGATATATAGCAAAACATAATTGTTTTGTAATGGACTTATGCTGTTGAAAGGATTTGAACAAAATTGCATGAGAGAATAACATAAAGGGTGGATAACAGCTCAGAAAGTCAGCAGAACTCTGATGAACCCATAAAAGCGGTGTTAGCTTTTTCAGGGATTTCTCTACTTATGAGATGAATAAAAATAAAGAAAGAAACATGCAAACAAAAGAAACAAACAAAAAATCCCACAAAGAGAAAACAAAAATAATGGGACAAACAAAAATCATCCCACACACACCCAACTCCAAGGGGCATGAGGCAACATTATATCTCACTGTTGCTTTAAATAAAGGTCAATTGCAGATATAGAGAGTAGAGCAAGTGGCACTATCATTCAATAGAAAATGTACACTATAATTTTAAGTACTTGCTGTCTACAAAGCACTCTAATTTGCAGTACTGCTGAGAAATAATATGTATTATGTTAACTGCAAGCCCTTTGTAGCTTGTGCTGCTCAGCTAGCTTTAATATTATTTGGATTTATGTTTTATTGATCAAACATGATTGATCAAGTTCCCCTCCTTCTAATTGGCCAGTCGAAACAATTTAGAGCACAAATGACCACTGTAATTTAGAGAATAGTTATAGCATTCCTGCAATTGTTAATACCTAGGAATGAATGGAGACAAAAGTAAGATGTCCTCAAGATCTTAGAAATAAAGAAAATAGGCTTCCTCTCTTAATGTTAAACCATAAAGTCATCAATAGTTGATCAAAGAAAAACAAGCAAAGTTAACTTTAAAGAGAGATTCTTATTACATCAGCAAAGATGGTAGAATAAGGATATATGAAAATTCTCTCCTCCATGAAAGCAACAAGGACACTGGCAAAAATTGTCAGAATCAACATTTTCAGAACTCTGAAAATTAATTAACACTTGTAGCATTCTGGGAAGCACTCATTCAAGAAGATAGTTGAACTTCAGTAAGAAGAGAGCTTTGTGGCATTTTAATTTCCCTTATTTCAATCCCCTCTTGCCTAGCTCTGTGGTAGCCTTGAAAACCAACACCCTGCAATCACAGTGAAAATGAGCAGCCTGGCAGCCACTGGAGGGGCAGAAAGGGCTGGGCTCCTTCAAAGCCCCACTCCCATAGAGCTGTCATTATTTGACGTGTCTGGTGGTTCCTTGGAAGACCCCACTGACAAGACTCTTTATTTGACCTGACTAGGTGCTCCCCTGTGTAAAATATCCCAGGGGGCATTTCTCAAAAACAATTAGGGTAATGATTGAAGTGATGAATGCACAACTATGTGATTACACCAAATACCATTGATTGTACACTTTGGAAGAATTGTATGTTTTATTAATATGTATCAATAAAATTGATTTAAAAAAAAATCCATTAGGCACAATTGTTCTACATCACATCTTCCAGAGGCCATGAATAATATTTGTCAGCAATCAAAAGGCTAACCAAAAAGCTTAAAAGATAAAGCTAGGGAATGAGATGGCCATAGGAGCTTCAGTGAGCTCTGACTTATTCCTGAGAATCTAGAAGTTCTGTGTTGCATGCCCAGGGCTCTATATATGCTTAAGAAAGACCAGAGAAGGCCCTAAACTTTCACCCTTGACTGACTTTGAGCTTCTGCATAACCTGCATGAGAAAGCTAAAGAGGAATTGTTAACTGCCTGGCTGAGTGTTGAAGGTGTACCTCAACTTGAACTCAGAGCCCTTCAGCAAAGATTGGGAGGCTTTATTAGTTCTAGGCCTTTAAGGAAATCTCTTTTCAATCACTAGCTGACCATTAAGTTCACAGTGACCACATATGACAAAGAATTCAGATTTTACAGGACTAATTCAGAAAGTCAACAAACAAACAATAACAACAAACAGCAACAATAACAAATCCTGGGGAGAGGGAAGAATCTGATTTCTAGAACTGTTTCACATTATATTATTTAAAATGTAGAGTTTTCAACAAAAAATTACAAGACATGCAAAAAAATAAGAAAGCATGTATCATACACAGGGAAAAAAGCAATCAATAGAGACTGCCCCTGCAGAAACACAAATGTTGAGGTTAAATCAACTGTCTTAAATATGCTCAAAGAAATATAGGAAACCATTCTAAAGAACTAGAGGAAAGTATGAGAATGATGTCTTATCAAATAGAGAAAACCAATAAAAAGATAGAAATTATTTTTAAAAAACCTAATAGAAATTGTGGAGTTGAAAAGTTTATTAATTAAAATGAGAAATTAACTAGAGGGGTTCAACAGCAGATTTGAACAGGCAGAATAAAAAATTCAGTGAATTAGAAGATAAGTCCATTGAGATTATACATTCTAAGGAACAGAAAGTAAATCAAGAATAAAGAAAAATGAGCAGAACCTCAGAGACCTGTCAGATACCATCTAGCATACCAACATATGTATAATGGGACTCCCAGAAAGAGAGGAGAGAAGAAAAAGGAAGAAAGATTTGAACATTGGCCAAAAAGCATCCCAAATTTGACAGAAAACATTAATGTACACATCAAAGGTGTTTATCCAAGTAGGATAAACTCAAAGAGTTTAATACCTAGCCATATCATAGCCAAACTGTTGAGCACCAATGATAGAGACTTTTGAAAAATAGTTTAACTTCCTTCTATGTTGTAAGTGAGGTCAATAAAAAAGGCTCTCCCTTAGGCAAAAAAATTACAGAGAAGTACTGGATGAAACATAACAAAAATATTTATAAATAAGCTGAGTTTAAGAAAAAGAGAAATACCTAAATAAATGAAATGAGGGAAATCAAAATTAGAGTGATGATTTGAAGTAAGAAGTGAAATGTAAGTGAAGATATGAGAGGAATAAAGTGAAATGAAATAAAATATTTGTGTATTTTGGGTTACAGGTGAGAAACCTCTAAAAATGTGAAAATCATATTTTTTCTAAGTTTGGGGGTACCTCAAATCATTAATAAAATATACAAAAAATTATATATATTTTTTTCTATTGTATTTAATGTTTGGTGTGAGGTAGTTTAGAAATACATTCTTAGACCTTAAATTTGAAAAGAAATCAGGGTGTGAATGTTCTCGCTGACCTGAGTTTGTGATAATTGGGGTAGGCTAAACATTCGCTATATTAGAAACCATGCATGTGTCCTCAGACCTAGTTTTTCTCCCTAGGTCTGGTTTTTAGAATGGTGGTGATAAACTAAGCCTGATTTATTATATGACCATCCTGTATGGGAAAAGACAGTAACTTTGGGTATCTTTGGTCAACCTGAAGATATATAGCAGGGGGACAGATGAGGCTCGAGTGGTTGGGTGTCTGTCTGCCATATGGAGGGACCTGGGTTCGATCCCCAGGACCTCCTGGTAAAAATAAAAAAAAGAAAAATATAGAAGGCGTGTGGGCCACCAGGCCCTGTGTGTGGGTGCGCCGCCAGGCCCCGCGAGCCATGCAGCAAGATAATGATGTAACGGGAGAGTGACACAAGGGAGAGCCAAGGTAAGACACACCGAAAAACCAGGAACTAAGGTGACACAGGTGGTAGGATGCCTCTCTCCCACATCAGAGATTCCAAGGTTCAAATCCCAGTGAAGACAGGAGGAGAAGGATGAGAAGAGAGGGCAGGAAATGGACACAGAGAGTTGCCCAGCAAATGGACACAGAAACAGCAAAAACGGGGAGGCGGGGGGTGGGGAGAGGTAAAAATGGATTAAAGTAAATAAATAAATGGACTATAGTTAGTAGTACTACTTTGACGATGCTCTTTCATGATTTGTTAACAAATGTTTCACAACAATGCAGGGTGTTTGGGGGGCGGGGAGTGAAGTGTGGGAGCCCTGTATGATGTTATGCATGTTTGTTTTGTAAGTTTACGATGTTTACTGAACACTAATAGTTTATGTATGTTCATGTATGAATGATATTCTTCAATAAATTGTTTAAAAAAAAAAAAAAGGAAATCAGGGGAGTGGGTATAGCTCAGCAGTTGAGTGCCTACTTCCCATGTACAAGGTCCTGGGTAATCCCTGGTACCTCAAAAAATAAAAATAAAAAAAAAGAAAGAAATCAGAGCCATAAGTGCAGACTGATGCATATTGGACCATCATCTTTTTTGTTTGTTTGTTAGCCAGTTATCAGCATTAGAGGGAGAGTCCAGGATTCTCATACTCTCATGGTACTAATACATGTGGCTTCAGGCTCAGACAGAATTCAGGATAACTTGAACCAAGACTCTACTTTAAAAAAGCTTCAAGCCTTGCATATCTGCCCTGATGATTATAAAGGGACAGGAAAAAACTTTGCCTACTCACTGGAGGATACTTTGAGGACATTTGCATCTGTACAAAAACTTGAAACCCACACAAAATCTAGACTTCTGAAAACACAAAATATTCCTGATGTGGGAGTCCCAAAGCAAGAAATTAACATTAAAATCTATCTTAGAGCAGTTGAAACTCATAATGGCCAAGGAGAAGCAAATGTCAAGCCATTATATTGGGACACTTTCTTAACCAAGGGTGCACAGTATTCTTACAGTGTGTTTGAGGGTACCCACCTCTGGTAGCCACCCTCAAAGATGGCTCCCAATTATCCCTGCTTTCTGGAATTCATGTATCCCTCCCATATTCAGTAGGGCTGACCTGTGTAAAAAATAGATAATTGCAGAAATGACTTAATAAACTTCATACAACATTGTTATTATTTTTGTCAACATGATTATATTGTAATTAGATTCAAATAACAGGAAAAATGTTATATATTTACTGATATAAATGGTAGCATGTACCATTTCCAGGGCTCTTCATTCCTTTGTATGAATCCAAATTTCAGAGGCTAAGTCATAAAAGACATTGAGATGTTCACCTTGCCCTCTATTCAGTTGTTTTTTCTGAGGGCAGTCAGTCACCATGCTATGAAGATATTTAAGAGATCTTGGAAAATCTGTCATGGGAAAAAATTAAGACTACCTGACAACAACCAGAACCACATGCTTCCACCATTTTGGAAGCAGATATCTAAGCCTTCAGATGACTTCAGCCCTAGCTGGCTTCTTGACTACAACCTCATGAGATACACTGAACGATGTCCCACCAGCTACTCTACTCCTAAATTCCTGACCATCAGTTTGGTCTTGTTTTTTCATTCAGTCTCACCATTCTTGGCCTTTTAATGGGAGTGTTTAGATAATTTATATTTAATGTGATTATTGATATGATTAGGTTTAAGTCTCTCATCTTGCTGTAAGTTTTCTGTTTGTCTCATCTGTTCTTTGTTCCCTGTTTTCTCTTTTACTGCCTTTGGATTAATTGAACATTTTTTTGTGTGTGATTCCATTATGTCTCATTTGTTAGTTTAAAATATATTTCTCTAGTTTAAAATATATTAGTTTAAAATATATTTCTCTTTGTTTTGTTATTTTAATGCTTGCTTTGGAGCAGTGGTTCTCAACCAGGGGCAATCGCCCCCGCCCCACCACCACTGCCAGGGAACATTTGGCAATGTCTGAGACATTTTTGATTATGACAACCAAGTAATGAATTGCTGTTGGCAATTTGTGGACAGAGGTAAGAAACACTGCTAAACATCATACAATACACAGGACAACTCCCTACAACAAAGAATTATTTGATATAAAGTGTCGAAAGTTCTGCTTTTTAATGGAAGAACTTTTATCATTGATTTGGAGGCAGTGGCCACTGGAGGTTCTGAGGGGAGGGAAAGGGAAATATAGGTGTAATATGGGGGCATTTTTGGGACTTGGGAATTGTCCTGAATGACATTGCAATGACAGATACAGGCCATTATATGTCTTGTCATAACTTATAAAATTGTGCAGGAGAGTGTAAACTACAATGTAAACTATAATCCACACTCAGTGGCAATGCTCCAAAATGTGTTCATCAATTGTAACAAATGTTCCACACTAATGAAGGATGTTGTTAATGTGGGAAATTGTGGGAGGGGAAGGGAGCGGGGCATATGGGAATCCCTTATATTTTTATGTAACATTTATGTAATCTAAGTATCTTTAAAAAATAGTATTAAAAAATAAGTTCTGCTTTTGAGAGACCCTGCATTAGAGTGTGTGGTATAAATCTTTAACTTATTGTAGACTGCTTTCAAGTGATAAATATGCTTCCATTTCTCCCCTCCTGCCCTGTATTCTATTGTTGTCATATGTTTTACTAATACATATTAAAAATCCCACACTACATTGTTAGGAGTCTTGTTTATATAATTGTATTTTAAAGAGATTTAAATAAGAAAATAAAACCTTATGTATTTACCCACATAGTTATCATTCCTGGCACTCTTTGTTCTTTAGTGTAGATCTAGATTTCTATCTCCCATCATTTTGCTTCTGCCTAAAGGACCTCATTTACCATTTCTTGTAGTGTGTGTCTTTCATATTTTGTATGTCTGAACAAGTCATTATTTTGCTTAGCTTTTAAAAGGATATTTTCACAGGGTATAGAATTCATGGTTGACAATGTTTTTCTTTCTATACTTTAAGGATATTGCTCCACTCTCCTCTCACTTGCACGCTTTCAAAGAGAAATCTGCTGTCATCATTATTGCTGTCCTTCTGTACATAGCATCTCTTTCTCTCTGCCTGCTTTCGAGATTTTCTCTTTATCATTGGTTTTGAGCAATTTGTTTATGCTATGACTTGGTTTTGTTTTCTTCATGTTTCTTATGCTTGGTGTTCATTGAGCCTCTTGGATCTGTGGGTGTATAGTTTCCATTGAAGTTGGAAAATATTTTACTATTATTTCTTCAAATACTTTTTCTGGCCCACTCCTTCTTTGGGAACTCCATTTACATATATTTTAGGTTGCTCAAAATTGTCCCATGGGTCACTGATGGTCTGTTCATTTTTTAAAGGTTCTTTTTTCTCTCTGTGTTTCATTTAGGAAAGTTTCTATTGCTATTCCTTCAAGTTATTTTATCTTCTCCTCTGCAATATCTAATCTACTTTTAATCCCAATCCACCATTATATCAGAGGTATCATTTAAGTGCTCTGGGAGGAGAAAATGAGAGGCAGTGATTCTCCTGAGAGGGTCGAGAAAGAGCGTCATAAAGGACACAACTTTTGAGCATGGCTTTGGCGAATATATAATTTTAGCAGACAAAAATGGAGGTTTTAAGGGGTGGGGGACATTCTAGGACAGGATTTCTTAACCTTTTTTGTTCCACAGACCCCTTTGCCAGTCAGGTGAAAACCATGGACCCCTTATTAAGTCCACACTATACTGTGTGTTATTTAATAAATATATCACACCCACACCAACATGTCCTTACAAGAATAATGTTTTTTTTGAATTTCAAGTCAAGCTCACGGATCCCTGGTTAAGAAACTCTGTTCTAAGAGGAGGAAGGCAAGTCTGACATAGGCAAGGACAGTGCATAACATATTTTGCCAACTGTACATAGCTCTCATGATTGTGACAAAAAAACTTTTAAAGATAAAAGTGATCTTATTCTAGCCTTCCCTTCAGGTCAGGAACTTATCTGCAGGAATCTTGATAATCTTAAAGTCTCTTAAACCTGAAGTTTGAAATATTTTAAATTGAATACTTCTCTCTAGTAAGGAATAATGATGAAGAATAAAAATGATTGATGGTTCATTGCATATTATTTGCAAAATCACTTTTTCCATACCTGCTGTTCTTTGGGGACATCTGTCATTCCCTTTTTTGTTCATTCAAACTTTATTTCAAATTCAAAAAATAAAATAACAGGCAAAAGGCAGCTTAACAAGTTATGGAAGCAATATTCCAAAAGAATTCTGTCCAGGCACTTTTATCTCATCTAATCCTAAAAACAAACTCAATTGTTCCTCCAGTATTCAGAAAGATACAAAGATGAACGCAGATTGCTTAAATGACATCACCAAGGTATCCTTATTAATGAAGAAAATGAAGAAGAGAAAAAAAATGCTTAATCATACTCATATCTCATAAAACTAAACCTAAACCCCATATCCTTTTTAATTTTATTTTATTTTTAAAGAAAAAATAAGGAACGCTTCATGAATTTGCGTGTCATCCTTGCGCAAGGGCCATGCTAATCTTCTCTGTATCATTCCATTTTTAGTATATTTGCTGTGAAAGCGAGCACCCATGTTCTTTTTTTTACCTTTACATTAATATAGAACCTTCTTTGCTTTTGCTTCAAAAATATTACAATATTGTTTTATTATTCCAAAATCGCTTTAATTTTTGCTATAGTGTATATTATTCTAAAATGACAAGCACATATTTTACTATAGCTTTCCTTTGCATTTATTTTTCATTTTTATTCAATATCCATTCTCCCCTTCTTTTATTTTTCATTCTTATTTTTAAAAGAATCCTTATTATGGACAGTTTCCTAACTAAAATACTAAATTCTCCAATATCCCTTAAGGACAGTTGTGGTTTATGTGACAAAATTTCTTTCCAAATGAGATGTTTGTGGAAAATTTGTTGGGTGGGATTTCTGGAAAGACCTTTAATAGTTCATGCCATTTTGCTCTTTGCCTCTGCCTAAAATATGGATGTGATGGCTGGAGTACCAATAGTTACCTTGAACCATAAGGATGGAGAAGTAGCAAGCTGGAGGAAACCTGAATCTTTGATGACTGTGGATCAACACCAGCCCTAGATAACTTACCTCTGGATATCTTTTATGTAAGAGGTTAATTTTTCTTTTCATTTCAGTCACTGTTAATTTGTACTTTCATTATATGCAATTGAATCAACCCCAACTGATTTATTTATTTATATAGTTTTGAAAGTTGAATTGTACCATAGAAAAAATACAGATTTTTTTTGTAATTTTGTACTTTTTTTCCCGTGGCTGATAATTTTCCCCAGAGAAGAAACCTTTAATATTTCCCATGTACTTTTTAATTTACTTTGTTCTGGTAAGTAAATTGTCATTTGTTCATCTGTTTGCCATCTTCTAAATTTTGTATTCATCTCTCATCTGCTGTTGTCTTTTTTTAAATTGAGGTAAAATTCACTTTGTACTTTTGTACTAACAAAATACAGAACTTCTCTACCCCATTCTTTTGCAAATGAGACAACGCTTTTCAACGTTTTAGCTAATTCTTATAACTCACAATTATGCTGATATTTCTTTTCTATCAATTTAGATATCTATTACTGTCTATCATGGAAGACAAGGATTTAGCTCTGTTATACCAACACTCATCTTCCCCTTTACATATACAATCCCTGCTCTTGACTCTCTCAATATAATTTTAACACAATTTTAGGTAAAATAAATATTCACTGTTTATATTATTATGCAAATATTGTTTAAAGCCGAGCTATGTGTTATACTGTGACTACATTTCCTTTCTTATAAAACTTTTTGCTTTTGCTAAAGTTAATAATTGCCTTGTTTTTCATTTGCTAGATTTCTTTTTATCTATCACTAATTTGGTGTCATGCTTTCTAAAAAAAATTAAAAATAAAAATTTCTCTGAAATATTCAAACCCATTAGGTGAGCCAACAGTCCAATTTTTCTCTTGGGTACATCCCTCCTGGAGCCCTTTCTCATTCTGTTTCAATCTTGGGTGATTACTTTCTAGATTTGCTGTAAGCTATTTTCCTGGGATTTCCTTAAATATAATTTCCTAAGTTGGATCCAAGTTGCCTGAATGTTGGTCTCTCTTTTATTGGTTTATTTCTTCTCTTGGTGAAGTACAAACTCTGGCAGCTTTTTGAGAAAATGCGTAGAAATAAATTTGAGCTCTTGTGTGTCTGAAAGTATCTTTATTCTACTCTCTTACTTGATTAGTAGTTTAGGTATAGATTTCTAGGTTACAAGTGATTTTTCCTCAGAGTTTTGAAAACATTATTCCATTGCTTTCTGGCTCCCAATGTTGCTATTGAGAAATTTATTGTCATTCTTATCCTTAGTATTTCTTACATAATTAATTTTTCTCCTGTCTGACTTCTAAAATGCATGCCCATGGGCATTGCAGTGGGTCTCTATTTTATCATATGATCAATGGAATGATTCATTCTGAATACTCATATCCTTCAGTTCTCCTTATGTGTCATTTCTTCATTAAATAGTTGCCCATTGTATTAGCTTTCTATGGCTTTGTAACAAATTACAACAAACTTGGTGTCTTAGGGTGACACATAATTATTCTCTTATAGTTCTAAAAAACCAGAAATCTGAAATCACTTTCCTTGGGCTAAAATCAAGGTGTTAGCAGGGCCACACTTGCTGCAGAAGCTCTAGGGGAGAATCCATTCCTTCCCTCTTCCAGCTTCAGGTGGCGCCCGGCATTCCTTGGCTTGTAGCCACATAACTCCAATCTCTAACTTCTCTTCTGTTTCTAATTTCCCTTTGTTTGCATTCCTGTCATAAGGACAGTTGTGTTTGCATTTAGAGCCCATTTGGATAATCCATCATACTCTCCTTATCTCAGAATCTTTAACTTGATCACATCATCTGCAAAGTTCCTGTTACTAAATAAAGTAACATTCACAAGTTTCAGGGATTAGGACCTGGATAGCTTTGTGGGCTATTATTCAGTCTACCACACCTTTCCACGTTTTTCTGTCTTCCTGGAATGCCAACTAGTTGGATTAATTCTCTAATTTTTTTTTTTTTAAGTCTTTTCTTTTCCACTTTCATCATCTTTCTTTCTGGTCTACTTCCTGGTAGTTTCCTCAACTACATTTTTTTGAAATTTTAATTTTGCATGTCATATATTTAATTCCTAAACATTTCTTCTTACTTTCTCAGTGCTTTTAAAAATATAACATCTTGTTCTCATCTCATGGAAGCAATATTTTCTAAAATGTCTTGTGATTCTTGATGATCCATTTCATTCATACTTATGAGTGAGGCATTAAAAATTATTTCTCTATAGGGCTTTTGATGAATAGGAAGCTTTCATGTCTTTATGGGTAGTTTTTTTTTCCTTGGCTGATAATTTTCTCAGAGAAGAAACCTCTAATATTCCACATGTAAGTTTTCATTTATTCTGTTCTAAGTCGATTGTCATTTGTTCATCTGTTTGCCAGCTTCTAAATTTTGTATTCATCTCTCATCTGCTGTTGTCTTTTTTACATTGAGTTAAAATTCAAATAATATAAAATTAACCATTTGAAAGTGTAGAGTTCATTGGCATTTAGTACATTCACAATGTCATGCAACCATCACTTTTAATATAGTTCCAAAACATTTCCATCACCCTCAAAGTTGACCCCAACCCTCTAAACAGTTGCTCCCCATTCTCCCCTCTCCCTAATCCTTGGCAACAATTAATCTGTCTCAATGAATGTATCTATTCTGGATATTTCATATGGAATCATAAAATATGTGACCTTTTGTATCTGACTTCCTTCACTTACCATGATGTTTTTGAGGTTCATTCAAGTTTTAGTATGTATCAATCTTTCTTTCCTTTTCATGGATGAATAATTTCATTGTACAGATATATCACATTTCATTTACCCATTCAGAAGTTGACAGACTCATCTGCTGTTGTATTTTACATTGTCTAGGTGAACTTGTACCATTTTATTCCTTTAATGACATTTTTGTAGGATTTGGAGAAGAAGGAGAGAAAACTATAAGTGCTCAAACTGCCATATTTAACCAAAAGTGTATACCATAGGTTTAAAATGAATAATATTGACAATATTTTGTTTCTCCTATTTACAAATACATAAATAAGCAAAAAATTGAGCTCATACAAAACAAATTAAAATTAACCCTGTCCTATAATAGTTTAAAAATGAAAGTAATAAATACTGACTTGTACTTATTATGATGTATGTATTCACATATTCTTTAATATACTGGCTTAGGCCTTTCAAATGGAACTTTTTAAATACTTGATTTTATGTCTCTGTTTTTAGTTTTTAATTTAGTATAAACATAAATACAATGCAAACTTCTGTAGTGGTTGATAGTTTTGGGGGGTCCTGTAATTTAAGTTCAGTGTTAACTGTAGTGGGTAATCAGGAGCATGGGACCATGTGTTGAGAAGGAGCAAAGTATAGACCTAGGTTTCTCTAATGTCTACACTGTAAAAACCCTGATGTCAGAGGAAAAAGAATCAAATACATTGAGTTTGGGTATGGTTGTATGTTTGGGGTTGTATGGGGAGTTTAGGAAGTATAGCCTAACATGCCAGCTGTCAGGGCTATTTCAAGAACTCTGTGGGTTCTAGGCATGCTTGATTTTGGAGATCCTACTGATATCAAATATAGTAACCTATCCACATCCCGTGTTATATATAATTCATATATGGTTATATTGGAATTGAGCTGATGTTCATTTAACTGGATGCCTTAACATTTATTTTGCAAATTTTTCCTTCACATTCTTCATCCAATATGATTTTTCAAATCTTTTTTCTCAAACAATTTTATAATTCAGTGAAATCTAGAGGGTTTTTGGCACTGTGCAAACATAAGCTAATGGTTAAAATGGCTCTAATTGTTGAGTAACTATGATACGTTTCAGGGGAAATTGGCCCTATTTATCAATCATAGTCTTTGTTCTTCTATTTGATTCTATTCTTGGCTCAATCACTGACTTTGTGGCCTTGGATAAGCTTCTTTTTATTTATTTTTTACTAACAGTACTTGATGGAGGTCTGTTTTACATAATGTAAAATGCACAGATCTTAAGTGTATATAGCTAAATGAATTTTTACATGTGCATACACCTATGTGACCATATTACTGGCCCCACTCTTCCAAGTATAACTATTCTGATTAACTTTGCCTTCAAAATTTATATAAATGGAATCATAAAGTATGTACTGTTGTATCTGTCTTCTTTTGCTTAATGAAATGGTTTTGAAATTCATCCACATCACTGTGTATATCCGTTTAGAAATCTATTCTTGTTAATTACTGAGTAGCATTGCATTGTATGGTTATACCACAATTGCTTTATCCTCTCTTCTGTTAATGGACATTTGTATTGTTTTTCAGTTTGGGTTACTATGAATATAGTTGCTATCAACAATCTTCTACAAGTCTTTTTTGTAGACATGTGCTCAATTCTCTTGGGTGTCTTTCTAGGACTGGAATTGCTGGATCAAAGAGTAGCTATAGTTGATGAAGTTGATAAACGTGAACAATGTGGTGCAATCACAACATTGAATAGGATGGAAAATATGCCAAGAACTGACTTGTATAAATCTTTCAATCTTTCTGAAAATTACTTTCATCAACTCTAAAATAAAGATACTACCAGCTACTTTGAAAAGTTGCTGTGAAGATTAGAATATTTAAAGAGTATGAAACACCTACCACAGGATCTGGGATATTATTTATTATATGGGAGCGAAGAAGAAGATGAAGAAGAAGAAGAAGAAGCAGCAGCAGCAGAAGCAGCAGCAGCACATAATGTCTTTATATGCACTGATGGCAGACTTAAAATGTAGAGTTGACCTCTTTCTCTCATCCATGAAAGTCTAAAAATTTCTGTGAAGTTCCCCTTGTATGTTGGATTGACCATTGATTCTGAACAGGATTCTAGAACCCCACTCCCTTGATGCTGATTTAATCTTCTGAGGATGAGGCCCTGGCATCCGTTTGCTTTAAATATTCTTCTAGTGATGTCAATCTGCTGTCAGGGCTGAGAAACACGGGGCTAGCAGAAGAATCCATTTATAGCGCATCACCCCAGATTTTACCATTCTTCAGTTCTCTGAGGCAGCAGATTTGTTGCATTATTTCTACATTCCTCTGTACATTTCTACATTTCCTCTGAAACAACCTTTGAGATTTATGGTTTCCTCCCTCCCTTCCCTCTTGCTTGTCTTATGAACCCCAAGTCGCTGGTTTTAGAGGGGGTGCCTGTGTTCCCAAGTGGCTGCTTGGTTTCAGTACGCAGTATTAGTCTTCTCAAATGCCACCTTATCAATATTTTCTTCTTATTTCTCTCTGTGTTTTTACTTTTTTATTTAAAATAAACACAAATATGGCAAACTCCTACAGCCTCTGGCAGCTGGCAGCCTGAGTGCTTGGCTGCTTCCATCTTGGAGATGCCGGTTATACTGGCAGACTGTTGAAAACTGTTGTGACTTAAAGAGCAGCTGGTTTTTCTTTTCTTTCTTTCGTTTTTAAAATCTTTACTTCCTTTTCCTTCTTAATTATCTAAGTAATATATGTGTACTATGGCAGAAAATTGGGAGAGTCCAGTATAATATCCAAAAGCAAAAACAAATTTTCTGTGCATATTTCTCTTTATATAGTCAATACTCTATCTCCACTCTAGTAATTCCTACATGTAGGACACTGAGTTACTTCTCTCCAAGTTTGTTGCTCATCTGTTAAAGAGGGACGGTACCAAAAACCCTGTAGAAAAATGGGCAGAAACATGAAGGGCAATTCACTAAATAAGATAAAAATGGACATTAAACATATAAAAAATATTGAATTTTACTTATTAGAAATGTAAATTAATGGCAAAAACTTGAAAACTTGATCACACTTATATGGCAAGACAAGGGACAGACAGGAACTTTCAGACACTGGAAGTGCAAAATGGTACATGCTTATGGGTAGAAATTGATAATATCTAATAAGACTACATACATGCTTAATTTTGACCCAATAAGCCCCCTTCTAAAAATTTACTCTGAGGATATGAAAATATATATGCCAAGGTTATTCATTGCAGCATTATTCATAATTCATAATTGCAAATATTGGAAATAACCTGAATTCCTAAATGTAGGACATTTTTGTTGAATAAACTATGGAACATTCTTATTGAGAACAACTATGAAACTAAGAAAAAAGGAAAATACTTCTATTAACTGAGATGAAGTA
This sequence comes from Cabassous unicinctus, assembly GCA_029593785.1. Lineage (NCBI taxonomy): Eukaryota > Metazoa > Chordata > Mammalia > Cingulata > Chlamyphoridae > Cabassous > Cabassous unicinctus. Next base: position 25,728 of record JAQZBX010021773.1, read on the forward strand.
ATTTCCTGTGAAAAAAGCAAAGCACAAAAGAGTATATATAGTATGTTCCCATTTGTGTAAGAAAAAAGGGTAATAAGAAAATATATGTTGCAGAATCTAATGAGAATGGTTACCTACAGGAGGTGGATGGGAAGAGGGTAGAAGGTGAAGGAAAGAGAGTGACACTTCTCTGTGTATATTCTTTTCTGTGGTTTTAACTTTCGGTATCGTGCTAATGTTTTTCACTCGCAAAAATTTTAAATTAACAAGGTTGTGGGGGGAGATACCATAAAATGGAATACAAACAGAAGCAAATGAACCTCACTTTCAAATGAATAACATAACCACATTGAATGGGGGAGAAAGAACTAATCCAATTAACTTAATTTTTTTAGAGCTTTTATTTTTTTAAGATTTATTTATCACTCCCCCCGCCCCCCGCCCAGATGTTCTCTTGTCTTTCTGCTCATTGTTTGCTCACCTTCTCCAAGAGGCATTGGGAACTGAACCTGGGACCTCCCATATGAGAGACGTGTGCCCAACTGCCTGAGCCACATCCACTCCCCATGGGCTGCGGCATCTGCTGGCTTGTGGCATCAGCTTGTTGCAGTGGGAGGCGGCGTCTAGCTCATTGTGGCAAATGTGACATCTAGCTCATTGCTGCAGGTGTGGGCGTCTGCTCATCTTCTTTAGGAGGCACCGGGACCTGAACCTAGGACCTCCCATGTGGTAGGCAGGCACCCAACTGGTTGAGCCACATCTGCTTCCCCCAATTAACTTTTTAAAAAAAATTTATTGCAGTATATCACTCATACATATACATAAACAATAAGTGTATAGTAATAGTTGTGAACTTATAAAACAAACATATAGAACATTATGCAGGTCTCTCATACCTCACCTCACTCTATCATCAATACCTTGCATTGTTGTGAAGTATTTTTAATGATTAAAGAGTATCCTCAAAATATTACTACTAACCAAAGTATCTTACATTTGGTGTATTTTTCCCCCAGCCCACCCTATTATTATTATTATTATTTTATATCATTTATACATGAACATATGTAAACAATAAGTATACAGTAAAAGTTGTGAACTTACAAAGCAAACATGCATAACATCATACAGGAGTTCTATACATCAACCCACCCCCAACACCTTGCATTGTTGTGAGACATTTGTTACAAATTATGAAAGAATATTGTCAAAATCTTACTACTAACTATAGTCATCTTACAGTTGGTGTGTTTTTCACCCAACCCATCCTATTATTATTTTAAAATGTATTTTATGACAGAAGTTGTAAACATACAAAACAATCACACACATGTGGAGAATTCCCATACAACACCCCTCTATCAACTCACCACACTGTGGTAGAACATTTGTTATAGATTATGAGATAATCATCATCTGCTCTAGGTCACAAAGGACACTCTTTCATCTGTACCATCAAACACAATTCTCATCCACCTCTGGGTTTACTGTGTTAGGCAATCCCTAGATTATTCTCTAGCTTTCTCTCAATTGGCATTTACATCCCTAGACTACCCTTTTCAGCCACATTCCCATTTACAAACCAGCTGTTACTCACTCTAATGTGTTACCATCAATTCTATACATTTCCACACTTTTACAGTAAAGTTAATTAAAACTTCTACATACATTAAACATCAGAAGTCCATCTCAGTCTTCCTCTTATATCCTTTAAGAATTCACCACCTACCACAAGACCTTGAAGATATTTTCCTACATTTTCTTCTAGAATCTTTATGGTTCCTGCTTTTATATTTAGGCTTTTGATCCATTTTGAGTTAATTTTTGTATAAGTTGTGAGATAGGGGTCCTTTTTCTTCCCTTTGGCTATTGATATTCAAGTTCTCTCAGCACCATTTTTGGAATGGACTGTTCTGCCCAAGCTAGGTGGGTTTGACAGGCTAGACAAAAATCACTTGACCATAGATGTGAGGGTCTGTTTCTGAACCATCAGTTTGGTCCCATTGATCCGTGTGTCAATGGGACATGCCATTGCCATGCTGCTTTTACCACTGTAGCTAGGTAATATGATTTAAAGTCCAGAAGTGAGAGTCCTCCAACTTTGCTTTTTCCTTTTTAAGATGTTTCTGGCTATTCAGGACACCTTACCCTTCCAAATAAATTTGATAATTATGTTTTACATTTATTAAAAAATGCTGGTGGAATTTTTATTGGAATTGCATTGAATCTGTATATCAATTTGAGTAGAATTGACATCTTAATGATATTTAGTGTTCTGATCTGTGAGCATGGAATGTTCTTCCAATTATTTAGCTCTTTTTAAAGTTTCTTTTAACAATGAACTGTAGTTTTCTGAATACAAGTGCTTTACATTGTTCATTAAGTTTATTCCAAAATATTTGGGTTTTACCTGTCATATTTTATTTTCACCACTATTTTGACACTTTAAGTACTTTTACTGATATAATCTTCATTTCTAAACTCTCTTCCAAGTCTCTCTCTCCTGTTTTTTCTTTTCAGAATGTAGCACACCCTTTAATGTTTCCTGCAAAGCTGGTCTCTTGGTTACAAACTCTCTCAGTTTCTGTTTATCTGTGAATATTCTAAATTTGCCCTCATTTTTGAAAGACAATCTTGCTGGATATAAGATTCTTGGCTGGAGGTTTTTCTGTTGCAGTATTTTAAATATATCACACCATGGTCTTCTTGCCTCCATGGTTTCTGATGAGAAATTGGCACTTAATCTTATTGGGTATCCCTTATATGTTATGCATTGCTTTTCTCTTGCTGCTCTCAGAATTCTGTCTTTGTCTTTGGCATTTGACATTCTGATTAGTATGTTGGAGTTGGTCTATTCAGATTTATTCAGATGGGAGTATGTTGTGCTTCTTGGACATAGATATCTGTGCCCTTCAATAGGGTTGAGAAATTTTCTACCATTATTTCTTCAAATTTTCCTTTTGCCCCTTTTCCCTTCTCTTCTCCTTCTGGGACAGCCATGACACATATTTTTGCCTGTCTCTTGCTGTCATTTAAGTAACCTGAGACCTTGTTTAAGTTTTTCCAATCTTTTCTTCATCTGTTCTTTTGTATGTTCGCTTTTGGAGGCCATTTCTTCAAGCTCCCAATCCTTTCTTCTGCCTTCTCAATTTGCTATTATATGATTCCAGTGTATTTTTAATTTTATTTACTGCACCTTTCATTTCCATAAGATCTGCTATTTTTCTATGTATGCTTTCAAATTCTTCTTTGTGCTCATCCAATGTCTTCTTAATATCCTTAATCTCTCTAGCTATCTCATTGACTTTATTAAGATTTGTTTGAATATCTATGATTAGTTGTCTCAACTCCTTTATGTCATCTGGAGGCTTATCTTTTTCCTTTAATTGGGCCATATCTTCCTGTTTCTTGGTGTGGATTTTAATTTTTGTTGGTATCTTGGCATCTGGCTTACTAGATGTATTTATTCCGGGTGAAGTTTCTCTCTTTAATTTAGGGCTTTCTTGCCCTTTCTTTCTTGCTGGTTGTGTAGTCAGAGCCAAGGATGTAGTTGGTGCTGAAAGCTGTGGAGGCTCAAGCTGCCCTCATTGCCCCAGGGACCAATGAAGCTTCTTCCAACTTTTTCCTTTGCCGGGGTAGGGACAGAGCCACAGCAGTGTATAATAATCCAAGTCGTGCAGGCCTAAACTGTAGTTGCCCAGAGAGACTGATGAAACTTCACACCCCTTTTTTCCCTACCTGGGGCGGGGATGGAGCTGCAGGTGTGGGCAGCAATCTATGCTTTGTGGGTCCAAAATGACCTCAGTTGCCATAGTAGATTTCTATCTATTCAGTCTGTGCCAGCTAAATGTACCTGCAGTTACCTCGATAGGCTGGTGCAGGGCCCACCATCTTCCTCCTTTCTAGAGGTGGGGCTGAAGCCTGGGATAGGGCTGCAGTCTGATCTGGGTTAAAGAAATGGGGCCCTGCCTTCGCTGTGATTTTCAGTCATCCCGGCTTTCCCTCATGTTGGGGGTGGAGTCAAAATGGCGGCTACTGGCCTCTTTCTGACTTGGAAAGGTTCAAACTTTAGCTCTTCTTAGAGTTATTCTTTAGCCAGTTGAATTTACTAATCAGAAGCTGAAGCCAGTGTCCAACCGTCTCTCCCTCCCCTGTTTTTAGGAAATGGAGCTTCCAATTCCAGTCACAGAACAGCTCCCAGGGTGGCTTGTGCCGCCAAGTAGGATGATCACTGGCCTCCTTGGCATGGCCTGTATTTTCCTAGAAAGGCTGGCACAGCTCCCCCCAGCTTCTTCCCTGCCCAAGGTGGGACTGGGTTTAGGCTAGAGCTGCAATCTGATCTGGATGGAAAGAAGCCGATCCCTACCAGCACTGTGATTTTCAGTCCATCCATTTCCCCTCGTGCCAGGGGCAGAGTTAAGATGGCAGCTACCGGCCTCTTTCTGACTTGGACAGGTTCAAACCTTAGCTGTTCATAGGATTATACTTTAGCCCGCTGAATTTACTAATCAGTTGCCTGACTGTCTCTTCCTCCACTGTTTGTGGGAAGTGGAAGCTTCCATTTCCAGCCTTGGAATAGCTACTGAGGCGGTTTGTGCCTCCAGTGGAGGATAGGCACCAGCCTCCGGAGCGTGGAGGGCTCTACTTACAAATCTTCTCTGCAGATGGGCATTCTCCTCCTTCCATTCTTTCAGGGATGTTGCAGGATGCTCTTCTGGTCTCCTGGAGCCCCCAAACAGGCGCTTTAGTTAGCTTTGGGTGATTACTAACTGCCCTGTAGCACAAGTTGATTCTAGGAGTGCTTTACTCCGCTGCCATCTTGCTGGTTTTCTCCCAATTAACTTTTGACACAGTACTCTGGCTCACATCAATCAAAAGACCATCTTGAACTGTATTTATTAAATTTATTTTTTGCAATGTATGGATTAGCTATTCTGAGACTACTTTTTGTGGATGGTAGGACTAAGCAAATGAGTAAATATATTGATTATGCTGGGAGCCAGATTTCTTGCTATTGGTAAGACACAAATATGGAACAAGGAAGGCTGGGAAGAACTCTGGGGTGTTTGACATTGGGTTGCAATTGGAGGTTGTGGCAGTTTGAGATTATTTATTAATTCCCCAAAAGAGAGCCTATGTTTATTCCTCTGGGTGTGATACCCTTTGATTGTATTAAGTTCAGCTGAGATGTCTTTGATTAAATTATGTTAAGATTACAGCTTTGATTTGACCACATCAGTAGGGCATGATTCTGGTTGGGTCACCGCCCCCTTGTTGGGCTGATATAAATGGACACTCACTCAAGAAGACACACAGAAGAAGATACAAGAGGAAGAAAGAGAGCTCCATAGATATCAGAGAAGAGAATTCTGTCAGCTTTGATTCTGTGGCCCTGGGAAGAGAGATGAACCATTTGCCTGACAGTTTGCAGCTGAAGAGAACAGAGCAGCTGAGCAGCTGATAAGGCCTGGAAGGAAACAAGTCCTAAGCCAGACTGATATAGTAAGCCCTGAGAGGCCAGCCCTATGCCAGCCTACAGCTGAGATCGAAGAAGCTGGGACCATGGAGCCTTAAGAGGAAGAAGGAAGGAAAGACCAGGCAGAGATCACCCTCCATCTTGCTTCAACACATGGCAACTGACTTCGGTGAGAAAGCAACCTTGAGTTGGACTCTTTAGGGCCTTGTAACTGTAAGCTTTTACCCCAAATAAATACCCTTTATAAAAGCCAACAGATTTCTGGTACTTTGCATCAACACTCCTTTGGCAGACTAATACAGAGGTATCAGTATGACTATATCAATCTATCTCTATCTCTATATGCATATGTGTATGTATAGTTATTTATATGTGTATATATACACAATTATGCTATTTATATGTAATTTATATATGTATGTATCCGTATGCACACATATTTCCTAATTGTCCATTTAAAAGACTTAGAAACAAAATTGGATTTTGACTTTTCAGTATTGTTGCCCATTAAAAACAGCCAGTGCTGCTGGAATTAATGATTGACACCAGAATAGAGAAAAACCCAATTAAGCTAGAAACATCTTTTAAATAAGGATGCACTTAAAAAATAATGGGGACCTATAAAACAAAAGAAAATCAGGGCCCCCTCTGACCAAATCTGGAACAATATGATCAAAATAAATAATGACAGTAATGGATTACACCCCATTGAATAAAATAATAATAGTGAGTCCACAGTGGTAATAAACAAGCAAGCAAACAAATAAGTAAGTAAAAGAAAAAGGAAATTCAAGATGTAAATTCATGGGAATAATGATGAGACATTTCAATAAATACTCAAAATTCAAACTTAAAAA